>PVKE010033846.1:0-17704 GCA_004027555.1 Craseonycteris thonglongyai | reverse complement strand
GGGGAGGGAGAGAGGGAGGGGCGGTGGAAGAGGGCACCAGCATTATGGACACACTCAATGGTTTGATGTTTACCTGGAGAGGAGGAAAGAGGGGGGAGGGAGATTTGTGGGGGTAGGGGGGAGTGGGCACCAGATATATGGTGGTGGAGGAGGACCTGATTCTGGGAGCTGGGCACATAATGCGATGCATGGGTGATGTGATGTGGAGTTGTACATCGGGAAACTATCTAATTGTTACCAACCAATGTCACCTCATTAAATTTAACAATAAAATATAATAATATTAAAAAATAATAAAAAAAAGAAAGAAATGACCTACATCATTTCTTTTCAAAGTTGCATTATTTTTATACAAAATCACCACACACTTCAATATACTTCTGCCAGTGCTGCACTAGCTTTTAAATATATTCTTAAAGAGTCAGTGTTTTTTGTTTTGAAACTATTTCCATTCTGCAGACTTCACCTCTCATCACAGATGAAGCGCTGGCCCTTCAAGAGTTCCTTTAGTTTTGGGAACAGGTGGAAATCTGTAAGAGCCAGGTCTGAGCTATATGGTCGATGTAGCAGCAATAAAAATTCCAGGCATTGAATTGCATCTCTTATTGCTGCACTTGTGTGAGGCCTGGTGTTGTGTTGTAGAAGTGTATCATTTCTTATTCCAATCAGGTAGATTCTTCTATTTAATGCAGTAAGAGATTTAATATAATGTTCAGAGTTTATCATTGTTCCTTTTTCAAGAAAGTTTGCAAGAATAACACGTTCAGAATTTAAAAAAAAAAACGAAAAACAAAAAACAACAGAAACAAAACAGTCAATATGACCTTCCCAGCTATGGCCCAAGTTTTGAATTTTTTTGGCTGAGGTGATCTCTTACGGTGGTATTTCATGGACTTTTGTTCTCCAGGTCATAATGATGGAGTCAAGTTTCATCTCCTGAATGATCTTTAAGGAGTCCTCACATGCTTTTTCAAAAATCTCAAAAAAATTGGAGGAACTTTTTCTCTGTTTAGAATTCAATAACAACATGTTATTTGAACAGAACATCTGAACACCCTTCCATTTCAATGTACACTGAGTGAAAAATGTAAGCATCTATGTGTGCAAGATCAAGAATGATGGAGGAGGGATACCATATAACTACACCGAACTGGTTATATCCAGGTATGTCTAATGTAACAAAAATATTGCACTGGAAGCAAAATTTATCAGTCCACCCTTGTATCTTTAATCTTTACAAAATATTTCCTTTAGTCATAATTTTTTCTATTATTTTTATTTTGTACAAAGTTTGTATGGTGACTCCTGCTTTTGTAGTTTGTGTTTGCCTGATCTTTGTATGTTTATTTGTTTATTTTTTGAGAGCACGTGTTTTTATTTCAAGACTAGGGTGACAATATTTATACCACTTCATGAAACACTCCAAGAAAATAAAGGAACAATTATTCTGTACAAAATATAAACTGGTTAACCTGTCTGGAGAAACTTAAGTGATTCATTTTAAATTCCATTTAATAGAATAAATAAAGGATAAAGAGTAATAATGCAATATTGGGATAAGAATCAATATCGCTCTCCCTCCTATCCTCTTATTAAGACATCTATCTACATTTTTGTACTGAACAGCCTAACATCTTCAAACTAAATCATAAAATGCTTCAAGTAAAACAAAATGGAACGTCATATTTTTGATGTACCTATGCACCAACTTTCTGAGAATAAGTCATTAGGAAGTTCAGAGTTCATCATTCTTATCTCAACTTGTTTCCTGTTTATCTGCTAAAATCTTAACTTAATAATGAACTTGGCAATAAATTACTTTTGACCTACTAAGAAATCAATGTAGAATTGCATTTATTAAAACATATGTTTATGAAACACAAAATTAATTATTAGGACTTCTATTACTGCCTTTATTCTAGAGTTTGTACATTTTAGCTGCTATGAACTAATTGACATTTTTATTCAAGTCAAATCTTTATAGGTTCTAAAAACACTTGAACCCAAAGAAAAACACAAAAGCTTATGTTAGGATAAGTAATCAATAGCAGGTACAATAGACAAACTCCGAATTCTCAGTAGTTTATTTAACACAATTATGGATTGCTTGCTCTCCCCAAATCTGATGTGAGTTCGAGGGAGCTGTCCTCCATCTGGTGCTCGGAATCAAATCTCCCTCAATCTTGTGATACTATCATTTCAATATAAGACTTCTAAGTTTTCCATGACAGAATAAGCAGGGAAGTAGAGGTAGCATAACAGCTTTTGTTTTTGTTTTGTTTTTGTTTGTTTGTTTGTTTGTTTGTTTGTTTGTTTGGCATATCAGCTCTTAAATGTCATAGCCTGCAAGTGACATACATCACTTTCACACAACTTTGTTGGCTAGACTTAGTCACACAACTTTGCCTAGTTGCAAAGGCACTAGAAATTGTCATCTTTCACAGGACCAGAACAGAACAAATAACGGGATATGGGAGAGCACCAGTAGTCTCCCACAAGTGAGAAACACATAGTGGTTCACACTCAGGCTAACAGGCTGTAAATGGAATCCTAGCATGGAATTTTAACAACCTTGAAACATCAACAACATTTCTCAGAGTCATCTATCTTTAAAGAAAGTGGTAACAAAATTAATGTACAAAAAGGTCTTAAATTAAAAAAAATTAGCATCATGAGTGTCACCCAGACATAAAATAGTGCCCCCTAAATGCTAAAAATATAATCCTATTGACCTTCAAAATTACAGGAAACTGTATTCCTAACCAAGAAGTCATGAAATACAATTAAATATGTCTGAGATAAAACAGAGCTCCAATAAACTTATTCCTTGGAAATATTTTTCACTTCTAACTGAAGCTTTTCAATTTCTACTAGTATATTTTATTGTTCTAATGTCAAGGTTTTCTTTCCTAAGAAAAAAAAAGATGACTAAATGTTGCAAATCTTCATATGCAAAAACTGGCTTTCTTCTGGTATTATTTGGAGATATAGAACTATTGGCCATTGACTTAAATTAGTAAAGGTATGCTACACCGTGTGCCTCCACCACATTAACACACACACACACACACACACACACACACACACACACTCACACACACACACACTCACACACACACACACACTGTCATTTTTCTTAAAGAAATATTACGGTGGGATCATGAAAACATGCAACACTTTGGGATACCTTTGACCTTCATAAATCTGATTATGTAAACTTTTAAGTGCATTGCTGTCTTCTAAATTTGGAGGTCTCATGAAAGAATAACATTTTATTCTAACGTGCTCTTTCAGAACATTCTTTGGCTCATATGCTGCAAATAGATTTCCAATATGCTCCTGAGTGATATTAATGGAAAGACTTCCAACTTCTGTCTTTTTTTGTTTTTAGAGATAGTCTATATTTGCTGGGCTTCTCTGCTTCCATTTTAATATATTCATCCAATATTCACTCTGGGTTAGTGATTATCTGACTCACCCATCTGCTCTTGACCCAACACTGCCCATGTTTTTCTCTACAGCTGCTGAGAAGACAGGGCTCAATTCCATAAGTTGAATTTGTACACAGGGTAACCATCTTTTTATTGCAACTTTTTGTAGGTAATAGTTTTTAGGAAGACTATATAGTTGTTTATATACTGCTGATCTTCCAGAATCATTTTGTTTTAGTAAAAGTGTTTTATCCATTAACATTTCTTGTCATAACAAATGTGCCTGGTCTGCTTCTGCTTCTGTTTTATGTGATTTTTGTTGCTATCGCTTTATTTCTGCTATTTAAATCTCATTTACTACATGGACTGTGTTTTCTGTTAGTTTATTTCCTTAATTTCAAAGTAATGTGCTCTGTTGTCATTTTTCTAGTGACTAATTTTACATTAAAAAATTACTTGAAATTATTCTTATCACTGCCAATACCAAGAATAAAATTGTATTTATTGGCTATCCATTGAAAGATTAACATTTTAGCATATATTTTTAATTCCCCTTTTTTTCTCCCACTCTACTGGGTTTTGTTGTTGTTGTTGTTGTTGTTGTTGTTGTTTATATGAATTTTTTTTCTGGGATCAAACCTTTTTATTAAAGGGCTTGGTTGGGAACCTGAAGGGCTGGGAGGACAATGAGATTTGAAGTTGGAAGCTTCCTAGACTTGCAGTAGCCAAAAGCGTGGTATGGAATTTTAATTCATATTTTTATGTTTTCATTATAGGCTGTATATTTCTTTTTTAAGAAGTATTTTTAACATTTGTAAGAAACCTTTTAATAATATTACAATTATTATTTAGCCTTAATTTTTTATTTAAATGGTTGAAATGTGAGTCATAATTCTTTTAGTCAACAACTTTCCCTTTTTTGTACTATTCTGAGCTGTTGTTCTCCAATTAAATAATATCTTGGAATGTTGTTTTGGGGTTTTCATTGCTGTTGTTTTTCAGGGATGATATTGCTGGTATACTTTCTGAGTTCTTATATTCCTGGCAAGTTCTTTCTGTAGCCTCAACTCATGAATAACAACTAAGGTAGATAATTCTCCCACTATAAGATTTCTCCTTCTATAATTTTATAAAAGTGGCTCCTTTATTTTCTGGCATTATAATAAGAAAGAATTATGGGGCCAGCCTGATTTTTTTTTTCCTATAGGTAAAATGTTTATCATCTTGAATGGCTGATAGAATTCTTTCTTTACTCTTGAAATAAGGAAATATATATCAGAACATCTCTAGGCAGGTATCTCCTCTCCCATGCACATTGATTTTGTTTAATATAAGCAGCCCCGGATCTTTATTCAGCTCAGAAACACTTTTTTACTTTTTCTTTTTTCTTTTGTTAGATTTATTTTATCATTTTTGACAGAAACAGAGAGAGACAGAGATAAAGAGAGACAGAGAGAAGCAGGAGGGCCCAGAGCAGTCTCCATAGTTGCACATCATCAGTTTTTGACATGGTTTTGTTCCACACAGGTGGGCAGGGGCCAAGCAGGGAGGAAACTGGGCCAGGGGCCTCCTGCATGGGAAGCACATCCCAGTTCAGCATATGGGTCCACACAGGCTGGGGCTGGGATTCGATCCCTGGTCCCCCAGTGCTGCAAAGTGAGCGCTTAACCCACTGAGCCATCCTGGCTTCCCCCACTTTTCTTTTATTATGTCAAAATCATCACTTCTGTGCTAATTATTTAGTTCTAGTGTTTAAGAATCCCAATTTCCACATTATTTTTGTTTTGTTATCTATTCTTTTCTCTTTTTATTCTGGTACAACTTCTATAGATGGTTCACTCATTGCTAATTTGCTTTTTTAGAATTTACTTATTCAAATGCAGAATTTCATTCTGTAGCTGCATTTTTAACGTCTTCAAAATTGTTTTTCATTGCACTCAACTCTTTTTTCATCCAGCCATTTTTTGAGCTAGATCCTTTTTTTATTTCAGCTTTTATGCCTTTAATCTCATCTTTGATCTGTTTATAGAGTCTGTCATCCCAAATACTTTTTAAAGGCCAAAGGTACTGTACTATAAAATGTATTTCTGGAACTTGTAGTAAATTAATTTTTAAAACTGTGTTTTTCATCTGCCTTTTGAGTGTTATGTTCTCTTTTATAATACACACTCATAATCATAGTTAATTTTCTGTTCACTCATCTTTTAATGTAGAGGGGTCTTCTCAGTCTATATTTTACTGTAAAAAGTATATTTTTAACTTGGTTCCCCTTACTGTCATTTCAGCTCTTAAGATAAAGTGTCATTTGATACTTATACTTCCTAGCCCATTTTTTTGCTCTTCTGAAGTTTTTTATTTCATGTAACTGTATTGCCAAGAGACATCTATCCTGCTGCCTGCTTATCTTTTCATGAGTGGCAGCAATTGTTGCACAGGCAGGCATTCTTTCTAGTTCTTTTACTTACCTAACACAATGAATAGTACCGTAGGTTTGCTTGGCACATAGTAAATGCTCAATAAATGGTTCCTCCAGTATTTCACTAGAATTCTCAGGATGCACGACAATTCTGTGAGGCTCATCTTCTTCCAGCTACCAGCATGATCCCCCTCAATATAAGCACTCCAAGTCACACAGCATTGTGGGTAATGATAGACCCAAAATTGATCCAAGGAAGCAGCAGTTAATGACATGAAAGAGGCAGCGAAAACAGCTCTACTAATTCTAGAAGTCAGCTATAGTCTGTAGTGTGTCTGTAGATTCCATGTTTCTAAGTAAAGGACCTGTAATAGACATAGCGAATTTCCGGTCACCCTCTTCCTTTGTCCCTTTTGGAAGCCTTCTCAAGACTTTAGCTAACAGAAACGCTTTCTGTTTCCTGGCATATCATTGAGGAATACTTAGAGTTTTCAGTTTTACAGAAATTCTTTTTGTTGTTGTTGATTTTCTTAATTGTTTCACAGAAAGTTTAGTGGAGAGAAAAATCTCAATTTATTAGACTTCTTTTTACTAAAAACACAATTAACAATTATTTAGGTTGAATTGGATTTAGTACTTATCAGTTGACCTTTTATGATATGCCTTTCCCATCTGAATCCTTCACTTTGATTTGTGCCTCAGTTGGCCCAAGTATTTCATGCTTTAAATGATGAAACTGGAGAAGGCTTGTGTTTGGGGTCTGCTTTTCGAATCCTTACAGATCTAGAATTAGTTCATACCAACCTGGACTAGAAATCATGTCTCCTATTCCTTGGCCATTCTTACTAAAATAGCTACTTATCCCTCTGAGAAAAAGAAAAAGAAAAAAGGAAGGTACCACTAAAAAGTTGTCTTACCAGATCGTGGTTGTTGTATGAATTAAATGAGATAAGGTATCTAAAGCTTTTATTAATAGTACAACACCCTTAGAGGTGGGTACAATTACTTCTCTGTTTTACAAATGAGGAAGCAGATATTCAGAGGTTGAGATAACTTCCTGGAAGCCACACAGCTGGTGGAGACAGAGCCAGCGCTGGGACCTGGGACCATCTGAGTTCAGAGGAGAAGAGAGGTTCTCACTAAATAGCCACAGAGCAAGCATCCCAGTGTCCACGGATTCCTTCTTTCCGTTCTGCTTCCTCTGCTATCTTGACCTCCTTAATTTGAGGAGGACTCAGCTTTCAGGACCCAGCTGCCAAATTAGATTATACTGCAAACAATCAGCTGTCTCTCTGTGCTAACCACATACTCAGAAGACATTTCAACAAAAATTAATTGATGAAAATATATGGCAATCACCCAAAGCTAACCCAAACAGCTTTAACCCTGTCGTTCAAAACTTACAAACTCTAGGGTTAGAACTCTGCTTGAAGCCTAGAATACAGACCCCGTCTCTTAGGATTATTTCTATTTTTGCTATTTACCTAATTAAATGTGTATTTCATCTTGGAAAACAGCTGTCCTGTTGCCATCTCTTAAAATAATCCCTTTTCTTTTCTTTTTTAAGATTAATTTTATTGTTTGAGACAAGGTGTGTATGTGTATGTGTAAGGGGAGGTGGGGAGAGGAGGGCCCAGAACATCATTAGTTGTGACGTGGTTTCATTCCACACAGGTGGAAGTGGGGCTGTGCAGGGTGAGAACTTAACCAGGGCCTCCGACATGGGAGGCAAGAACCTTTGCCACCGTGCCATCCCGGTGGTCACCAGTTGTGCCACAGTTCAGCATATGGGTTTGCACAGACCAGAACCAGGATTCCATCCCCATACCTTGTGGTTGCAAGGCAAGGGCTCAACCCATTGAGCTATCCCGGCATCCCCAATAATCCTTTTTCTTAAGTCAGACCCTGGGAATGAATAATATGTATGTTTTGCCCAGGAAAAAAGGGACAAAAGGAGAATTCGGAAGTCTTAGAAATTTTTTGATGGATGTCTACTTTGCCAATTGAAATTATACTGATTAGTATGTCAGAAGTATCCTGGGATAATGCATTTCCCATAAGTGCCCAGGCCTCCACCCATCTGAAGATTTCAGAGACATTAACCTGAAGTGAACTGAAACCCAATGTTGTGAGGATTGTTGGAAAACCAACTTGGATCATAATTAAAGCTTCAGATTCTCTCTGTCCTCAATTATCTGTATAATCTTACATAAATTCTCAACATAGCTAGGCTTCATTTTCTCATACATAATGAGGTTTAGACCTAATTCACGAGGTTATAATGGGAATGGCACAAATCCATGTGTGTGTATATGCAAGTTCTTTGAGAAACATCTAAACTAAAGCTCATTTCCATGGGAGCCTGTACTCAGAATGCTCTTATCTGCCTGTCTCTAGGTAGAAATGCTATAAATTGCTTCACTGTTGTGAATTCTCTCTCAGTAATGAGAAGATAGTTCATTCAGGCTTCTTCCTACATTTTCTTGATAATGGTCAGTAGCAAGAAGTGAAAGAACAAAAATGAAATGTTTAAATGGTTTAAGACCCACATCTTCTTGAATAAAATAAAAACATTTGAAAAAAAAATTTTTGAGGGACAGTTCCATGTGCGTGTAAGGGCAGTGCATCCCTGCGCCTGGCCTCTGCCCTGGGGTGGGAGAGGGTTCCCACTCCTGCCACTTGTCATGGTCCTGGCCCTGGGCTACTTACCTGCCAGTCTTTGACACATTGTGCCTGCATGGGTGGGGAACCAAGTGGGTGCAATCCTTTTTCAGTTCTTTCCAGAACCTTCTCTGATCCCACTATGTCACATTGTTGTCTTGGTCTGTTTCCCCTTGCCTGTGAAAGGTTTATCTGTGAGTCCTGACTCCTCTATTTGAGGATTGAGAGAAAGAGAAGTATGGGAACCTAGCCAAGTCGCCAGGTGACCCTTGCTCCCATGGGAGGATGGGTCAGACTACAGTGGGCAGATGGTACAAAGGCAAATGGAAGGAAAGGAGATTTGTTCAGACTTGATAGAGTCAGGGATAGCCTTCCTCCAGTCTTAGCTACCAGTTCACTCCAAGGTAGTGTCCTTTTCTCTTTCACTTTCCTCCTTATCACCCTAACGCCCATCCTCCCACCACCACAAATTGGAATAAAAGCTGAGGAGGTAATCCCTTCCAAGCGCTATTTCCAACCACTCTCCAGCCAAGGCAGCAGCTGGGGTGTGTTGGAGAGATGAGCCTTTCTTGTTCATCTTAATTGAACAGAAATGCAATGTATCTCGTACTATCTCTTTACCTCCTGTAGGTAAAAACTAAATCTGAATGAGCATAACAAAATACAATGTAGAAATACGAATTGGAAAACTTTCTCGAAAAGGTCAGTTTATTCATTTCCTAGAAATTTTGTAGCAAGTGACCACAACTAGGTGGCTTAAAACAACAAAACATTCACTTTTCTCACAGTGCTAGAGGTTGGAAATCAGACATCAGAGTGTTAGCAGGGCCACACTCTCTCCAAAGACTCTAGGAGAGAATCTTTACTGGCCTCTTTCAGTTTCTGGTGGTTCCAGGCGTCCCTTGGCTTGTGGCTACATAATTTTAGTCTCTGCCTTCATTGTCATATGGCCTTCCCCTCTGTGTCTGTGTCTTCTCCTATTCTGTCTCTTCCCTGAACACTTTTCCTTCTATTTGGGGCCCACCCCGATAACCCAGATGATTTCATCTCAAAATGCATAATTTCATTTGAGAAGACTTGTACCAAATACAGTCATATGCACAGGGATCGGATATCAGAATGGGGTCATATCTTACTAGGAGTCACCAATCAGCCCATTATAGTCAGGTAGTAAATACTTTAGGCCTTATGGGCCATAAATGTCACAACTACTTTATGTCCCATCTATTCAACTCTGCCATTGTACCTAGCAGAAAAGCAGCCATAGTGAATACATAAATAAATGAATGTCTCAAGGTTTCAGAAAAATTTAATTTATGGACACCAGAACTTGAGTTTCATAGAATTTTCACACACTATAAAGTATTGTTCATCTTTTTTTATTTTTTCATCAGCCATTTAGAAATGTAAAAACTGTGCTTTGCAGATTGGGCCCACTGGCTGTACTTTGCAATCCTGGGTTAGATTTATAGAATGTATTTTAAGATATATGATTTATTTTTGAAGTTCTCCAATAACCTTCTGATAAGGCCAACTGTCTTTTCTTTGTCTTCATTATCCTAAACGTTCCTGTGTCTTTTTTGGTCAACATTGTGACTGCTCTCCTTTTCAAAACTTTCTCACCAGCCATGTGGATATGACAAATGTAAATGTGACTTCACAAGAGAGATGATAAGGGGAGGATAATATGGTGACTTCCACAGCAGGAAGGTGTGGTCTTGACCTTGTTTATATGTATCTGAGCTCTGTGACCTGTAAGAACCAGATATAGTGACCTCTGTGGAAGGAAGAGAACCTCCTGCAGATGAGCTGGGCCGGATGATGTGGGGGTGAGAGATGATTGGGTGCTTGTGAGGAACTAACAATATTAGGAGAGAAAGAGACAGAGAGGAGAGGAAGGAGAAGGTGGGAATGTAAGCAAAAAGAAGAAGAAACAGAAGAAAGAAGGGAGAGAAGAAGAGATAGAAAGATAAAATGAGGTCACTTCAGGCAAGAGAGAACATTGAGTCCAGGTGGTGCTGAGTGAGCGTGGGGTTTATCAGGACGCACAAGGAGAAAGGGCAACTAAAGAGGCCCTGGAGCCCAGGAGAATCAGCACAGTTCAGGAGCTGAAATCCCAGGAATGGAGAGGGCATCCTTGATGGCCAGAGGTGGGATGGGCAAGGACGCTGGGGCTTGGGGAGAGTTCCTGAATGTTTTAAGGTTTGTTTTTGTTATTTTTTTAAAATGGAAGAGGGGATGTAACAATCTTCCAAAATAAACAAGTGGCCTTTACCAGCCCTTTCTTTGGTGTGGAGAGGTGGAGTGGGAGAGGACTGTGCTCAGTGTGAATTTAGGTGAGCAGAGGAGCAGGGAGGGCACACATCAACGGGAAGAAGGGGAGCTGCCACCGCCAGTGACAGGGGTGGGAAGTGGGCAAGCCATGGCCTTGGATGACAGCAGCCCGGGGTGGGCCAGAAGTGACAGGAAACTAACAGGAGCTGAGCAGTGCTTTGGGGAGTGCTTTAGGGGACTCCTCAGACAGCAACAGGCATGCAGGGTGGGTGTATAGGGAGAGACTGGGGCAAGAAGACCCAAGAGCACTGGATAATTAGGAGCCTCTGGCCACAGTCCAGGCAGGACAAACAAGGGCCTGTCCTCCTGAGATGAAAGGAAGGTGAGAGATGGGAGGGAAGCCGTGTCCGAGAGGCACCATGCTTGGATGGCTGACAGGCTGCTGTTTCTCACTCGGCTGTGCTGGGTTTAGGTCCTGAATTCCCAGTGTTCTTTGCTTGGCTGATGATCTCCCTGGGGCCAAACTTCTGATTAGAAATCCCCCAGAGCGAGCGACTGCAGCAACATGGCCTCCCTCATGACATGCTTAGTCTGGAGGGCCTAACTGCTCCCCCATGGGCCCCTCAGGGGTGTTGTTTTGTGGGGTTTTCAGGAACAGGATGTTCATGCCTCCGCATCAATAGCGTGACCCTGATCATTCTGATCTGAGGGGAAGCCTGGGAGGAAGGCAGTGTGGGGCTCAGCCTTCCTATGGGCCCAGCACTGCTTTGTGCACAATGATGGCACCCAAGGGAGCACATGACCTACACAGCAAGCTCCCCTCCCCGCCCTTCAATTAATCCATTACCAGCAGGCTCAGACTTTACTGAAATCCTAGAGTGAGGCCAGTCCCTGACCCAGGCTGATGATGTTCGCATACAGCACAGCCCACCCCGGTCGTTTTCTCTGTACAACACCCTCAACAGAGCTGAATGGAGCTGTCCATTCAGTAAAAGGTGTAATGAGTCTGATTAGAGTCTTTACATGACACGGATGACCTGGAACTAGCGTGACTAGAAGAAAGAGTATGTGGGTATCAAGTTCTTGCACAGAGCAGTTAAAATTGTCTCCTCCACTTTGCTTCCCTGTATCTTTTGCCCTGACAAGGGTTAGCAGCTCCGTGGAAGAAAATGGGGGCTGGGTTGGGTGAATTCCAGGAATCGTGCTATTGCTTCACCCTCAGTGGCCCACAACTACTCTATGAGTTCAGAGACTTGTATTCACAGTGTTTGTTCTGACTCTAAAAATGAATTTAGATCCTTAGATCTGGGAGAGACCTTGGAGCCTAGCCAGCTGACATTGGTATTTGACAAATGGGGTCAATGACCCTCAAAAGGGAGTGAGTTACCCCAGTTACCCCATTTCAGTGTCAGGGCTATCTTCCTAGCAGCGATCTCTCATAATGTTTCACTAAAGTGTGGGTGACTTTAGAAGATTCCTGTTGACATCTTCCATGCCAAGCCACGGTGTCTCTTAGATTCAATCCAAGTGACTGTGATCATGGTGCCATTCCTGGCCTGCTCTCCTGCTGAGCTTTTGCCTAAAACAACTCTTACATGAGGAGATGTTGGCTTCATCTTTCATTGGGATTGATAGTCATTGGTCCACCCACTGAGGATGACAGAATGTGGTATGCAGTCTGCTCTCCCAGGGAGCACCTGTCACTATCGCCTTAGAAATGAACTACTCTAATGGGAGCAGAGTTAGGGTGATTGGGAGACCTGTGATATATGTCTATATTTGGTAGAACTCATCAATGTTTTATTAGGCATTAATTGAACACCTACTATGTACCAAATGCTAAGCTTGCTGTTTCAGAATTAGAAGGAGCCAACCCTGCCACTTCAACTCTTGGTCTTTTGACTGAGCTGGAAGGCTGGCTGCCCCTTTTCAGGGTTCCCATAGCACTTTGAAAATAAATTTAGTAAAGTTCTTACTTCACTGCATTGTGATGAAGTGCGACCATGTCTCTCTTTTTCAAGAAACTCCCAGCTCTTCAAGGGTAACTCGGTGACATTCATCTTTGTGAACTTTTTCCCTGGCAAAGTGCCTGGCATTTTATAGATGCTTAACAAATATACTTTGTAGGGTGAATAAAGGAAAGAATGAATGTGTGGCTAAGCCTATTATGTTATGACCGCTTTATAGTTGTCACTGAAATGTTCCCACTGAGGGTCTGGAGAAATGTCAGCCCTGTGGCCATTTGAGATCCCAACAATAGCAAGGAAGGACAATTGAAATGCCAGCTAGTTTAGGCCACATGCCAAGCATCTCAGGATTATGTTTGGTGGGGTGCTTTCCAGCTAAGTTCTGGAACAGAACATGGTGTTTACTTAAGTGCTGGCATCTACTTAGACAAACAGAAAAACATTCTGCCACCTAACGTGATTGGACCTGGAATTCTGCTCTCTATCTGATGGCTGAAACAATGCAGGGAATTGCAAAACATCTCAGATCAGTTGGCTCCCTGACTGCCAAGTTTGCGTCAGTGCAGAAGCACACAGCCGATCATGTTTCTGTGCTAACAAGTCTGCAGCACCTGCCATGGGATGAAACATGGGAGATACAGAGGAGAGGAGGTGATGGGGAAATTTTTCAGGGCCATTGGTTCAGTGTCATCCTCTTTAACACAATGCATGTTGAAATCGTGTCTGGAGGGTCTCCAGAGCTAAAAATAACACCATCTGTTTGTATAGTGGTTTATAGTTTATAAAACAGTTCACAGTCATTATCACATTTTTTTCACCAGTTGCAACTCTATAGATGAGAAAATTGAGACTCATTAGGGTTTGGTGACTTCACACAGTAACTAGTAGATTCCACATGTACTGTTCCTTCCATGGTTATTAGCATCATATGAAATTCAATAATCCTCACCTCAACTTTGGCAATCACAAATTCCACAAAAACTACTCTTAGTATTGTGACTAGCAATGTCCTAGAAGCCAAATATTGCAAACTCTTTTCCATTTTTATTTTGCCTGACCCTCCTGTAACAAATGATCATATGAACAACTCCCTGTCCTATTTGGCTTCCAGAATGCTGTTCCTTCCTGGTTTTCTTCCTCTTAAACCACATCTTCTCGATCTTATTTACTGACACCTCTGCCCCTATGCCTTTTATTAATGTTAAAATTCTCCAGGATTGGTCATTGGCCCTTTTCCCTTCTCCACACTCTACTAGGGTATCTCATCCATGTTCATGGTTACAACCCTTAACTCCCAAATCTATCTATCTATCTATCTATCTATCTATCTATCTATCTATCTGTCTGTCTGTCTGTCTGTCTGTCTATCTATCTATCTATCTATCTATCTATCTATCTATCTATCTTTTTAAGATTTCTTTTTATTGTTTTTGACAGAGACAGATAGACAGAGACAAAGAGAAAAGGTGAGGGCCCAGAACAGTCTCCATAGTTCTACATCATCAGTTTTAAACATACCATAGTTTCATTCCACACAGGTGGGCACAGGGCCCCAAGGGCCTCCCACATGGGAAGCACACCCCAGTTCAGCATATGGGTCTGCATGGCTAGGACTTAACCTGCTGAGCCATCCCAGCATCCCCCCAAATCTCTATATCGTACCTGCATTCGGCATCTCTGCACATGGAGGAGTGATAAGAGTTTCAAATTCCCAAACTAGATTGTTCTAACATTGCAGTATTCGTTATGCCCATTCAGCAGGATATAATATTTCTTCTCTTATTCAGGGTTCCATCATTTCTTTCAGTAAAGAAATAGTAGTTTTCTTTGTATGATCTCACATAATTCAATAAGTGTTTATTTCTAAGTAGTATTATATACTTTCATGACCACTGAGATATGAAATTGTTTTCATTATATTATGTAAATGAATATGTTGTTATAGAAAAGCTATTGATTTTTACACATTTGTTTTGTAACCATCTTCTAAAATCTCTAATTACTTTTTACCTGTTTTTTAGTTGCTTCTCTTTGGTTTGTTAGATAAGCTATCATATGCATAAAATGATTGTTTTCCCTTACTTTACACTATTTATGCCTCTTATTCCTTTTCTTATCTTAATTGTATTGGTTAGCATACCTAGAATAATATTAACCCTGGTGATAATGGTCATTAGACCACCCTTATTTTTTATCATTAAGTTTAAAATTCTTTCAACATTAAATTAAATGTACTTTATTTTATTAATGACATATCATTCTATTTCTATTTTATATTAGTAAAGGATGTTCATTTTTTATTAAATGTCTTTTAGTTAACTAAAGAAATAATTATGTTTTTCTCTTTTGATCTAGTCATATGATAAATGATATTAAGAGAGTTCCTAATATTGAATTATCTTTACAGTGATTTTTTTTTCTAGAGAGGGTTCATTTAATTTAAGAACTTAAAATTTTATTCAGCTCAGGAGACTACATTATAAATTTATTAATTATTGCTTCTCCCGGAATTTCTATTATACTATATTTTACCTCCTAAATCTACCCCCTCATATCGCTCAGATTTTTATTTATTATATTCACTTTTGTCTTTTGCTTCTGGGTGTTTGGAAATTTTCTCAAACTGAATTTTTGCATCATTTGTTATGATTTTATATCCTATGGCAATCTAACTACTAATACTGGCAAATAAAAATTTGAAATTAAAAATTTGAAGTTACAAATTTATAAGCTAAATTTATATTTAAATGTTTTTAGTGTTTGAAAATTATATTTCCTAATGTCAGGTTGTTTTTAGATGGCATAAGTGCCCAAATTTCAAGTCTCATTGAGAATATGAATCAGTTTTGTTTTGCTTCTGGTTTTCATCTTACTTTATGATGTAAATTTCCTCCAGAGAAGGAAACACATTCTGATGTTTCCTCCTTTCAGACTGCTAAATCACTTCATATGTCTGGTGTATTTGCCCAACTTTCCTGAGAAAGAACTGTTTAGGGTTGTAAGTTACAACAGTTTGCGTCAGAGATCATGGGAATGCTTATTCAAATCTTAAGTCCAAGCAAAAGAAAAAAGGAGAAGTCTGCAGCTTTAGTTTGTAGCAATTGAGTTGACTGTGAGGATTGGGACAAGGCTTCCTCCCAGTTCATAGTGAAGCTCATGGTTATCTCAGAACTACCACAGGCTGGGTCCACACTTTAATTACTACACCTCTCAAGGCTGGGAGGGCCGTATCTATCAGTTCCCACTGTATTTCCAGGACACTTATGAAAGGCCATGTTATTTGTCCCATTAGTGTCCTCATTGAGTCCTGGCTTTGGTGCTCTAAGTTAAGAGCATTTGTTCCAAGTTAGAATTCTCCTTGACTACGGAAACTAAGAAAGTAATTACAGCCAAAGGCAGGCCCGTGGCAGGGAGCTTCACTGCTAAGCAGGTGGAAAATCACTCCGCTTCTCTCGTTATCATAGGTACGAGCGTTAGAATCCTGCCCATAGCCTCCCCTGTTGGAAGACTCTCTAAGCTTGGACATTAGGGAAATCGCACTATGTACCCCATCCATCCACTGCCTGGAACAACTGAGGGCACAGGATCGAGGGCATTGGTCCATCAGTCAGTGTGCAGCACATTTTTTACAATAAACTCTACATACAATATGATGCTATGAGTACATGCTTCGTCTCTATAGAGCCAGGTTTCTTGGGTTCAGATCCTAGCTCTGAAACTAGCTGTGGGACTCGTGTACTTAGTTGTCTTCTCTGTGCCATGGTGTCTTCTTCTGTAATAGGGGGATAATAATAGCTCATCGGTGTGGATAATGACAGCACCGTGCTTGTGAAGTACCATGACACTAAGCATTCCAGACGCTGCCTAAACGCCGCATTGCTCACTCAATGTTAACTAGTGCAAAAAGCGCCAACCGTTCTGGTTCAGAGAAGGCGTGCATCCCTGGCTGTTCTCTTTTTTTATATTCATCTAATGTCTCCATATGAACATTTAGAAGAAGAAGAGTTCAGTGTGTAGCCTTGAATTTCCGTCGTGTTCTAGAAATTCCAAAGTGATCTTTCAGAAACAAAAGCTAATCATTTCACTCCCTGAGCTAAACTTGTGAATGGTTGTTCATGTCAGAGAGGGTACAATTCAAACTCATTGGTGAGAACAGCAGGGGCACCTGGGACTAAGCCCCCTTCTGGCTTTTTCTCTGACTAGGTCCTCTCTGACACCCCGGACCTGGCTCATCATGGCAGTTCATTCCACAAGGCCTCTGCTCATGCGTAGCTTTCCACCCGAAGTCTTTCTGCCTCCCAGTTCTCAGCACCCCTGTGCACCTTATTTGCTCTGTTGCAATCCTGAGGGCCCCCTTCAGCTATTACCTCCTCTAAGAAAGCCCAGAGCAGCCCCAGAAAAACCTCTGCTCGGGATCCACACCACACCCAGTGCAGGTTTCTCTACAGTGTGTCTGTGACGCTGTGTTCCCAAAGCCATGATCGTTGGACTCCACTAGGGAGCTTATTCAAAAATATAAATGATGATTCTAGAAGATTCCAGTTCATTAGGTTAGGAGTGAAATCCAGGAATCCACATATGTAAAAAACGTCTGAGGTCATTGTGAGCACTAGCCAGGTGTGGGTTAAGAATCTGTCTCTCTGGTTAGGCCCTTCTTTCTGGTTCACCTGCCCTCCCCCTTGGCTAACTCCTCGCCTCTGGTTAGCATGCTGTCCTCGCTGACTAATGCACCTTCCTTTCTGGTTAACTTACCCTGCCCTCTGGTTACGTGCCTCCTTCTTCTAATAGAATATGAACCCCTATCAAGCAGCTACCACATCCTACCTGCCTGCCGTTCCCGAAACCTTACCCAGGTCCCAGGCACGCAACACTGTGTTGCATAGAATTGCCTCTCCCTGAAACGCTCCAGCCTCCAGTCTGCTTGGTGGTTCTGCCGTTCATTATTCATTGCCTTT
>PVKE010033845.1:0-17707 GCA_004027555.1 Craseonycteris thonglongyai | reverse complement strand
ATTAGAGGTGTGGATGAAGACATGAACATAACACAAGAGCTGGCTTCCCTACATAGCATGTATGGCACTGTTACCGGAGAGGATATATTCAATGAATTGAAAAAAACATTTGCTGATTATAACTTGGACTGGACTAACCTCAGTTGCCTGACTGTTGATGGAGGAAAGAACATGAGTGGCATAAAGAAAGGCTTGGTTGAACAAGTGAAGCAGATGTGTAATGAGAAAAACATTCCACAACCAATGTTCCTGCACTGTATTATTCACCAGCGAGCTTTGTGTGCTAAATATGTGGACATTAGCAGTGTACTGAATCCTGTGGTGAAGATGGTGAATTTAATAAGGTCACATGGGCTCAACCATAGACAGTTCAGAGACATGTTGAAAGATACAGACACAGAATCGCAAGATTTACCATATTACATAGCAGTAAGATGGCTAAGTTGTGAAAAAGTTCTGAGCAGAGTATTTGAATTAAGAAAGGAAATAGGTGACTTCCTGGAAAGTAAAGGCAAGCCACAGCCTTTACTGTCTGATGAAGAGTGGGTATGGAATTTGGCCTTTGCCGCAGACATAACTAGTCATTTAAATGTTCTGAACATAAAACTACAAGGAAAGAAAAATCTAGTTTCTGATCTATACACCCACCTAAAGGCCTTCAGATCTAAACTTGTCTTGTTTTTGGAACAAGTACAGACCAACAACTGGACGCACTTTCAGCAGTGCAAGGTCTTAATGGCTGAAGCAACAGCTGAGTTCCCCATGTCATTTGCATGCGAGATCATCAAAGACCTCCAGCTGCAGTTTCAGGAGCAGTTTTCTGACTTGGATTCAAAGGCAGAAGAAGTGAGACTGTTTCAAAACCCATTTGAAGCAGATGTGGCCAGTTGCCCAGATGAACTGCAGCTGGAGGCCATTGAGTTGCAAGCAAATGACCTCCTTAGGGACAAGTTCAAAGAAGGACTGGTGGGTTTTTACCAGTTTTTGCCCAAGGAAGACTTTCCTAATGTCAAAACTTTTGCATCAAGGTACCTTTTAATCTTTGGAGCAACATACTTGTGTGAACAAACATTTTCAAGAATGAAATACGTGAAGAATAATTTGAGAACAAACTTGTCTGATGATCATCTCAGGTCACTGTTGATGTTAGGGACATCAAATCTAAAGCCACAAATGTCTGCTATTTTGGCATCCAGGAAACAATTTCACCATTCCCACTAATACAGGTGTTCATGTGTAGTGTATCAATGTATTATTAAATAATAACTGAATAAAATAATATTAAATAAATAATTAAAAACAACATCTATGTTTTGATTCTTTTTTATTTGGACCTCGAGTGTGTAGTTGGCCCCTAAACTGCTGTTTGATAGTTAATGCGGCCCTCGGGCTGAAAAGTTTGGAGACCCCTGACTAAGTGAATATAATTCTCCTCTATTCTTTGTGTTTCTTCAGATATTTGCAATACAATGTTATTCTGATTTCAAATGAGAAGAAATGGCAATGGCAGTAACAAACATTATTTCATCACTGGACATTAGGAGGGGAGTGTAGTAGTCTTATATTTGAAACTCAGTAAGAAAACCATGTTCCAAAACAGCTGAACATGCAGGTCCAAAAAGTGAAGGTATCTCCTTTTTAACTGCCACGCTCCCTCCAAAGCCCATCTGTCTCCTTCAGCATCTCAGAGGTGAAGTTCCTGTTCTGCTTAGCTTTGTAATAATGAAGTGAACACGCTGCACCACTGACATCACAGGACGGTTGTCTCTAGCACTAGAACCTGTTGCCTTGCAGCTGCAGAGCCAATCTCATGACATCACAAGGAAGTGTCTGGAAAGCTGAGTTCTGAAGGAATGATTTTGGTAAAGCTTCCTTGAAGAGGGGTGTCTCAGAACGCTGAGACCAGATGGAATGATATCTGTTGTTCTCCCTTATCAGACAGTTTCTAAACAATGACTCCATCCCCTGGGGTTGGGCGTGTGTACGAAGTATGTGTTGTAATACAACGGGGACTTTTGGGAAAACAGTTGCTGGGCACAGAACTCATAGACATTGAGATTATGGTTTAACTTCCTTATACAATCGCTAATAAAAGCTGTGCGGTGGTCACTTTGGGGCCTTGATCTTTAAGGCTTGAGTCCTTTGGCCCCGCCTTCAATCTGTTCTTGGTTACTGTCTTTCTTAACCCTGCGTGACCCTTCTTGCATCCCACAGTTCTTGTGTGGGGTGTGACAAGATTGTGCCCCCGGGCTCCGGCTTCTCTTCTCACAGGTTGTCACCCATGTCCAGGAGATCAGTTGTCCAAGCATCCACTAGGTAGGTCAAGCTCACATGGGGCTGCCAAAGCCAGGTTCATGACAACTCGTGGAACCGGCACAATGACATGCTCCAAGTTAGGTCTCCGATGCATTTTTTGGAAACCAGAGGAAGGGCTTTTTGAACTTGTAGTTACTTGTGGCAGAAAAGTCATAGTACTGAAAAGTCTTCTTTCAGTGGGTGACAATTGATTGTGCTTTAACTTCCCTGTCATTCATACTTTGTTGCCACACAACATAATGGGAGTGTTTTCACATGCTGTTCATACCAGATCTCTATGCCAGTTAGGCATGCTCTTGTCAGTAACTCTCAAAGTCACATCAAACATTACAGCGGAGCACTGGTCATGGGTGTATCTCTCTGTCCATCATATTTCTCCTGAGCAGCTGCATCCTGTTACATTGAACTTCCTAGGTCCTCTGTTGAGAAGGGACCTTAACGTCTATCTGACATGGAAACAATGCTTATACTTTTTGACACAAGATTGACCCCCTGAAAATAAGACATTAGCATCAGTCCCTAGGACTGAGGAACGAGGTCCCCAAAGCAGTGAGGAGAAGAGGCATGCTGCATGGTCATTCTCGGTCCACGTGCGATCTTTTGCCTCTCCACTCTCATGTTCAGTTCTGGACCATTCTTTTCAACATATGGCTCACGTGTCCACATTAATCATTAAAGAACTATGATGAGAAATACATGAGTTAATATGCATTTGTTGAATTGAATCTAAATTTATTTCTGTAGCTCTCAATTGATCCATCCTCTAGAAAAATATATCACTATGAGATGGCACTAGAATGTCATATAGTACATATTTTATATATATTAAACATTGTCTCCATATTCAACACACCTTCTTCCCTAACAAGTACTCACTACTTAAGCAATTCAAACCTTCTGAGAATTTTTTGGTTAATATTTGAGTTTGGTTACTAATAATATTATTACTACAAATAAAACACAAACATTGCCTAAATTAAAATATAATTACTATGCAATTGTATGAACAATGCCAACACCATATCTAATTATAATCCCAATAGTGATATACATTGGACTTTAGAACCAAGTTGATAGAAAAAAAATAATGAAGCTAATATTTATTAGTAATTCATTATATACCACATGTTTTTGTGTGCATTATGGATATCACTGTATTTAATATGGTGGTATAATGCTGGTACTTCTTTTATTCCCAAACCCTAGAAGCTCTGTCAAGTCCTGACCCCAGCCCGTGTGGACCTATATGCTGAACTGGGGTGTGCCCCAGTTTGGTTTTCACTGGTGCAAGCGTCCCATGTGGGAGGCCCCTGGTTCAGCCCCCAGCTCGAGGGGGTGTGCTTCCCATGCAGGAGGCCCCCAGCCCAGTTCCTGCCCTGCACTGCCCCTGCCCACCTGTGGAATGAAACTATATGGAAAACTAATGATGTGTAACTATGGAGACTGTTCTGGGCCCTCCCCCTTCTCACTATCTCTCAGTCTCTGTCTCTCTCTGTCTCTGTCAAAAACAATAAAATAGATCTTTAAAAAATGGAAGAAAAAAGAAAGAAAACAAACTGAGTAAAAAAAACTATCTAAAGAAAAACAAGATAAGAATTACATTCAACTTCTCTTACATCATGCAAATGAGAGTGGAGTGAAATATTTAGTGTATACATTCATTCAAAATACTGGGTTAGTTCTATGGTATCAACTGGGTGTCACTGTCAGTTGCATTCTATGTACTTACTTTTTTCTCAGTGAAAAAAATCACATAATTATTTGAAAAAAACTTTAGAAGTTGTTAAATCAAACTGTATATAGCATTGAGTGTATAATGCATGTGTATAATGCATTAAGTACACATTGTTACACAGCACATTGTTGAAACTTTAAAAATCTCGTGATAATCTTTTTTATGTTAGTAATTAAATAGATATGAATGAAATGCTTTTTAATTAACTTGAGTCTCATTTAAGGGAAAATGCAGATAGTTGTCCAAGTTTTTACTCTTTATTTGGTGCCATATATGTAAATGTAATACTTATAAAGATTTTACAGTGTTTTAATAGATTTGACTTCATCTAATCCTTATTTTTATCATAGAAGAACTTTGAATATTCACCACTACTCCAAAAAAGAAAAAAAAGCCTTTTGAAAGGCTCTCTATTGATAAAGTTTTTATTATTCTTGCCTCTACTTAGCTACCCTTCCCCCATCCAACCTCTCAGAGCAGATCCACTCTGCCTTCTGTGTAATATCAAAGTACTCCTTGTCGATACAAATAAAGTCAGGAAGTAAACAATTTCCTTCTTTCCTGTGACTTCCTCAGTCAATAAGTAAAAACCGAGAATAAATAAAATCTGAAATACTCATGCTGGCAGTTTTATTGTCATGATTTATAATCGATGTGAAGTTTGTTCTTATAGCACAGTTGTAGATCAGAAATATTTTGCCAACCACATTACACGTAACACAATCATAGTGCTATGATTGGAAAAATGTATTAGTATATAGGAGAAGACAATAGTTCATCAAAGAACATCACTATATATGAGTTTTAGTAAAAAAAAAATAGCTTCATGAGAAGGGTAGGGTGACCTATTTGAGGTTCAACATTTTTCTGTTAGCATGTACATATTTCATGCTCTTTGTTATGCTGGCTTTCCATTAAATTTATTTATGCTCTAATGTTCTTTGGAGAAAAATAATCTTCATGCAGAATTTTAGCTGATCTGACTCTCACAAAGAGCATTTTGCCTTTTTTCCTTCAGTTACTCAGTACATAGATGATGTACTATAGAACTGTACACCTGAACCTATGTCATTTTACTAACCAATGCCACCCTAATAAGTTTAATAAAAAATGAAAATGAAAAAAACAGTACTTGGAAAGACAACAAAAGATATTTCAAGTATAACCATCAAATTTTAGGTTTTGACTTCTTGTATTACTATTTCAACAATAGTATTTTTGACAGTTTTGTTAAGGTACAATTGAGATATAACAAACTGCACTACTTAATGTGTAAAATTGTATTCGTGTTAGCATGTGCCTGCAAATGACACCATTACAATAATCAAGAAAATGAACATAACTATCACCTTCAAAAGTTTCTTGTGACCTTTTGTCATCCTCACTTTGGTTCCTATTTTTCTCACCATCCCTTCCAACCTCATCTCTAAGAAAACACTAATTGGGTTTCTGTAACTATAAATTCATTTTCATTCCATATCATTTTATAAAAGAGAGTCATATCATATGTAATAGTTTTCTTAAGCATCTTTTTTTTATTGTTTTTGACAGAGAGAGAGAGAGAGAGAGAGATACAGAGACAGAGAGAGAACTGAACTTGGCTCACTCCCCAGTTCAGCATATGGGTCCGCAATGCAAGGTGAGCGCTTAACCCACTGCGCCATCCCAGCTTCCCCTGTATGTAATAGTTTTTTTTGGCTTCTTTCACTCAGTATTATTTTTTGAGATCTTGCCTTACTGTGTCATGCATCAACAGTTTCTTTTCTTTTCTTCTTCTTTTTTTTTTTTTTGCTAGTTAGTATTTCATGGTATAGATATGATGCAATTTGTTTACCACTCACATGTGAGTGGACATCTGGGTTGATTCTAGTTAACGGCTATATAAACTAAACCTGCTATAAATCTTTGTGTGGACATATGTTTTCATTCTCTTCCTACATAAATATCTAGGAATGGAATAGCTGGGTCACATTATAGGTATAGGCTGATTGTTTAATTAAATGCCAGAATATCCCCTGAGACCATTACAGAATTTAAGGCGTAATCAACAGAGCCAGAGCGATGGCTACAATACCAGTTGGAACCACGTGTCTTTTCGTGTGAGGAAGAGGTGACCAAATCTTCAGCTATAAAAAATAAATGGTTATATGTCACGAGGTGTAAATACAACATTGTATTCTTGTGGTATGAGAGTTTACATGAAGATTGAAGCATGTATATGGAAAGTGAGCAGCCTAATTAGGAAGTGATTCCCTCTCTGTTCCCAGATTCACCAGTTTTTGCCTGCTCTGTGATAATGAAGGCAGACTTTTTAAACACTGGCCTTCTCATTTGGAACAATGTTAATCCTGTTCATTAGAGGGTGCTGAAAACAGGAAGGAGGAAAGGTGGTTTTCTTCCTGGTACCAATGTGTCTCACTCACCAGGTTCTTCTCCCTTTGCCAGCTCTGATCACCTATAATTGATCTTGTGCTAGGTTCCTGTAAGAACTCCATTTTCTCAACACTTGATTCTTGGGGATAAACAGAGGGTGACTTCTCCCCAGTTAAGTCTGTTGGAGGGCAAAGCCATCTTTAGAACCTGTAGACTGTGGTTTCTCAGGCAGGAATGTTCAGCTGCCAGAAGCTTCCGGCTGCATCTCCCTAGGGAGCCTCACCATGAAATGCCACCAACTCATTCAGCACCCTCTCAGGGATCTTCACAGCAAATTCTGGGGCATAGATCCACCCTGGGGAGGATGGCACCAGCATCAAAGCTTTCCAACAAGCCCACCAGGCAAGTACCTCCATGGCTTCTGCTATCAAATGACCCATTGCCACATCCTCTGAGATGAGGGTGGGGCTAGAAACAAGGGTCATGGCTTCTCCTTGGGTGACTCACCTTATCCTTAGTGACAGCATCTGCTCCATACACCTGCTATTCTTGAGTTCTTCAAGTTTTCTTTAATTCTTACTGGCCAGTTTAAAAATTGCATTAAACATTTCTTATTTAATTCACTGTATATGATTTCTGTCTCCTTATTGATCCTTGTAGATATAGTTTCTTATAGTACTCTTTTTAACTTAAGTTCTAAGTCATATTGATTCAGATGGGTTAAGGCTTGACAAATTTACTCTCACCCCCTCCCCCCCACCCCCAATTTCCTGTAGCTCATAATGGAATCTGATAGTAATGAGATGATTAGTTAATTTTATGGGTAGGTTTGAAAGATGTTGAGATATTTTTCTATGGTCAAAATCCCTCCCTTCCATATTCTAGCTGCTGGTTTCTGAAAGGCCACACTGTCAACATGGCAATTTTGGGTTAAAATTGTATCCATTATTGTAAGGGAACACTTTTGGGAGGAATTCAGCTTACTCAGGAATTCAAACCGTGGTGGAAGTGAGTAAAGGTAAGTAGAGAAAACATGCTGTAAAGGCTGAGCTCAGGGTTGTAGAACAGGGGAGGTAGGGATTCTTGCCAGCATGGGCTTTTCAATCTGGCCAATAGTTGAGGGGTGTGACCATCTTTATTAGAATACTTCGCATTGAGAGGCTATTATATCAAGCTTGTCCATCTAGAGGCCTGGGGCTGCATGTGGCCCAGGACAGCTTTAAATGCATCCCAACATAGGTGCATAAATTTTCTTAAAACATCATAAGAATTTTTTGCAATTCTTTTTTTAACTCATCAGCTATCATTAGTGTTAGTGTATTTTATGTGTGGTCCAAGACAATTCTTCCAGTGTGGCTCAGGGAAGCCAAAAGACTGGACACCCCTGTTCTAGATTGTTATAGGTGGAGGCTAAGGGTCATGTGACTTTTTTTTTTTCTAACATGGGGGATGTTACATTTATTACAGAGATGGTGTATTTGAGAATGTAGACAAATATCTTTGGTTCAAACAACACTAAAGAAGCCAGCCTTGAAAAGTAAAACAGAACACATGGTCAGTGAGAGAGCAAACACTAGAAAACTGATGTCACAATAAATAAACAAATAATCAGACACACATAATGTTTAAGGGAGTGGCAGCCTATATGGAAATGACACTAAGAGATATTGTTCTGTGCATGGGTGTGTGTTCACATATATGTTCATTCATTTTATGGCTTTTATAGATTCTAAAGCAATAATTGTCCTGATCAAAGAAAGACAATTAGATGTTAATAAAATATTATTTACATTCATGATTTATTTGTCATGCTTTAAATATATATATGTGTGTATGTATATGTGTGTGTATATATATATACACACATATATACATATATGTGTGTGTGTATATATATATATACATATTCAAATACTATTATATGTGAAAGAGTGTGTACTATGGGTTAAGCACTATTAAAAACTTCAAAATAAAAAAAGCACAAAATTTCCTGTATACATTAATTAACTTCTGTTTGGTTTTGCTCACTGTATTAAGCACTAATGAAGAAAAAAGATTCTGTCTTTTTTTTTTTTTAATTTATTTTATTGTTTTTGACAGAGACAGAGAGAGACAAAGAGAAAGAGAGAAGAGGGAGGGCCCAGAGCAGTCTCCATAGTTGTACATCATCAGTTTTTGATATGGTTTTGTTCCACACAGGTGGATGTGGGGCCCTGCAGTGTGGGAACTGGGTTGGGGACCTCCTGCGTGGGAGGCACACCTCCTCAAGCTAGGGGTTGAACAGAGGGGTGAGGAACAAACTGGGGGCCTCTTGCACAGGAAACACCCCAATTCAGCATATGGATCTGCACAGGCCAAGGCTGGGATTTGGTCCTCAGTCCCTTGGGCTTCAAAGCAAGTGTTTAACCCGTTGAGCTAACCCAGCTTCCCCAGTTTATGTCTTTTTAAAAAATGTTATTAGCTAAAATATTGAAAACCAATAAAACTAAAAATTAGTAACTAATTTGGTTTGTTCATTCTTAATCAAGGTAAGAAATCTTATGAAACATGATTCATTATAAATGTGCAGATTAAACAGGGTCCAAATTAATGACTTTGCTAATGAATCCTTTCTACAATAGACATTAGCTAGAATTTGATCCTTATTTAGAATATTATTACAAAAATTTATTTATGCTTTGAAAAATATAATAAATGGCAATACATTTCAAAGATGTGAAGCATTGTTTCAAATTAAAATATGGTTCTTATAATATAAAACACATTTTCAAAAGTGGCAGGACCATTCTGCATTCCCACTAGCAACAAATAAGAGTTTCTGCTACTCTAATTCTTCCTCAGCATTTGGTAGCATCAGTTTTTTGGATTTTAGCCATGCTAATGAGTGTTCATTAGCATGGCATTGAATTAACTTGCAAATCCCTAATGACATATGATGTTGATAATCTTATATGTTTATTTGATCTTTTTCTACTTTGTAGTAGGAGATGTCTGTTCATATGTTTGGTCCATTATTTTTTTTTAATTGAGTTGTTTCTTATTGAGTTTGGAGTTGTTTTATATATTGATGGATACAAGTCCTTTATCAAAGACGTGTTTCCAAATTTTTTCTCCCCATTTGTGGCTTATATTTTGATTCACTTAACAATATCTATTGCTGTGCATATTTTAAAATTGCAATGACATCCAAATGATTAGTTTTTTGTTTTAAGCATCATGGTTTTGTTGTTGTATCTAAAACTCATCACCAAGTTCAAGGTCTTATCAATTTTCACCTGTTATCTTCTATAAGTTTTTGTTTTAACACTTTACAGTTAGAAATACAGTCATACCGCAGTACTTGACTGCTTTGAAACATGAGTTTCAAATTTAGTATTTAATGCATTTTGATGTGAAAATTTTGTTCCTATAGTCACCATTCATTGGGTACTCTTTTCATCTTCTGGAACCAATTAAAGATGAGTAGCTAGATATCACAATAAATCCATTTGGGTTAATCTTTGTGATAGGTGTAAGGGCTGTCTCTAGATTCATATGTTATGCATATAATTATCCAATCCTTCCATTTATTGAAAATCCTTTCTTCATTGACTTGTTTTTACTACTTTGTCAAAGGAAAATCAACTGTATTTGTGTAAACCTTTATCTGGACTTCCTATTCTGTTCCATTGATTGATTTGTCAATTCTTGCACCAAAACCACTTTCTCTAAATCAGTGCAGTTTTAAAGTAAGTTGTGAAGTTAAGCAGTTCCAGTCTTTCAGTGTTGGAATTCGTTGTTTTTCTCCAGTGCTTGTCAGTTATTTTGGGTATTTTTCTTTTCCATATAAACTTTAGAAAAGTATGTTAACAAATATTGATTGGGTCTTTACTGAATTTATAGATCAAGTTGTGAAGAAGAAACATTTTAACAATACTGAGTTTTCTTATCAATGAATTGGAATATCATTCCATTTTGTAGATCTGTTTGATTTTTCCCCCCTTTGGTGTGTTGTACTTCTCTATATATGCATATTTTACACATTTTGTTAGATTTATGCCTAAATGTATCTCTCTTTTTGGGTGTTAATTTCAAATTTTTATTGTTAATTGATGGTATATAAGAAATTGGCTTTTGTATGTCTTACATCCTGTAAACTTGCTGTAATCCTTTATTGGTTCAGGAGTTATTCTATTTGGGTTATCTGTTAGTTTATGTATTTGTGAATTCTTTGAGATTTTTTTAAGATTTATTTTATTTTTTTCAACAGAGAGACACAGAGAGAAGAGAGAGGGCCCAGAGCAATCTCCATAGTTGCACATCATCAGTTTTCAATATGATTTTGTTCCACACAGGTGGGCGGGGGTGGCACAGGGCAGGAACTGGGCTGGGAGCCTCCCACATGGGAAGCACACCCCAGTTCAGGTTATGGGTCCACACAGACCAAGGCCAGGACTCAATCCTCAGTCCCCAGGGTTGCAAAGTGAGCGCTCAACCCTCTGAGCCATCCTGGCTTCTCCCTTTGAGATTTTTTTATAGAAACAATCATGCCACTGACAAACAAAAGCATTTTTTTCTTCTTAATAGTCTCAGCTTCTAGTTTATTGACAGTTTTATGCTGAATGGGTGTTGGGATTTTGTCAACTTTTTCCCCCTGAATTCATTGATGTGATCATATAATGTTCATCTTAAACCTGTTCATGTGATGAATTGCATTGAGTTTCACATGCTGAATCAGCCCTGCATACCTAGAATAAATCTCACTTGGTTGTGATGTTTACTTCTTGTTACACATTCTTGGATTTGATTTGCTCATATTTTGTTGAGAATAGTTACATTTATGTTTATGAAAGATATTGGTCTCCAGTGCTCCTTTCTTGTAATGCCTTTATTGTGTTTTGGTATTAGTGTAACTCAGGCCTCAGAAAATGGGTATTCTCTGTGCGTCTAGTTACTAGAAGAGATGATAAAAAAAAATGGGAGTAATTTCTTACTCAAATTTTTAGCAAACTTAACCAGCTAAAGCATCTGGGAATGATGCTTTCTTCTTTTGAAAGGTTGTTAAAAATTTACTCAATTTATTTAATATACATTTATATCTACTTATTTATTTCTTTTTTGTGAGTTTTGGTAATTTGTGTCTTTAGAGTAATTGATCCATTACCTAGGTTATCAAATTTGTGGTCATAGAGTCATTCATACATTGTATTCCTCTGTCAATTAGCTTTTTAATGTCCATAGAATCAGTAGTGATGTATACTACTTCATTTCTCATATTAGTACTTTGTGTTTTCTCTCTCTTTCTCTCTCGCTCTCTCTCTCCCCTTGCTTAGCCTAATAAGAGTTTTTCTATTTTATTGATCTTTTCAAAGAACCATTTTTTGGTATTATTTTCACTATTACTATAATTTCTTATATTCAATTTCATTGATTTACATTCTAATGTATGATATTTCTTTTCTTGTACTTGCTTGAAATTCATATTGCTCTGCATCCTCTAGTTTCCTCACTTGGAAGATTAGATTATTGATTTTAGACATTTTAAAAAAAAATAAATGCATACAATGCTATATATGTTCTCCTCTAAGCATCCCACAAACTTTAAGTTGTATTTTCACTTTCATTTAGTTCAAAATATTTTAAAATTTTCTCATGAGACTTCTTTTTTAACCTGTGTGGTATTTAGAAGTGTGTTGTTTAATCTCCAAGTGTTATGGGGTCTCAAACTTTTTCTGTTATTGAATTCTAGATTCATTTTCTTGTGATCTGAAAGTATACATTTTAAAACTTTTTTTTTTAATTTAAGTCTGTTTTATGCCCCAGGATGTGGTCTATCTTGGTTAATGTTCCATGCAAACTTGAAAAAAATGTGACTCTGCTATTGTTGAATGGATTATTCTATAAATATCAACTAGACTTAGTTAATTAATAGGCTGTTAAGTTCAAATATATTTTTATGATTTTTCTGTCTGCTGGGTCTGTTCATATTTGATAAAGGGGTGTGGAAATCTCCAAATATAATTGTGGATTTATTTAGTTCTCTTTGCAGCTCTATCAGAATTTGCCTCATCCATTTTGACACTCTGGTATAGAAGCATAAATATTATTATGCATTCTTAAATAATTGATCCTTCTTCATCATTGTGTAATGTGCCTCTTTATCCATGATAATTTTCCTTGATTTAAAATCTGTCTTGTCAAAAATTAGTATTATTACCCCAGTGTTAGTATGACATAGCTTTCTTCATTCTTTTACTTTTAATCAACCTGTGTCTTTATAATTAAAGTGAGTTTCTTCTAGACAACATATAGTTGGGTCTTTCTTTAACTTTTAATTTAACTCTGACAAGCTCTGACTTTATTTGCTATATTTTCCATTGAAAGTGATTTATTGATATAGCTGGAGTTATACCTACTACCATATTTGTAACTATTTTCTATTGGTTGCACTTGTTCTCTCAGTTTCTTTATCTTCTCTTTTTTTCTGCCTTCTTTGGTTTTACCTGAAAATTTAGTTGATGGTAATTTCTCTACTTTCTTTTTTTTTTTTAATTGTTTTAATTTATTTATTTTATTGTTTTTGACAGAGAGAGAGAGAGAGAGAGAGAGAGAGAGAGAGAGCGCTAGAGATAAAGATACAGAGACAGAGAGAGAACTGAACTGGGGGAACTCCCCAGTTCAGCATATGGATCCGCACGGGCCGGGCCAGGATTCCATCCTGGGTCCCAGGCACTGCAAAGTGAGCACCTAACCCACTGAACCATCCCGGCTTCCCCTCCCTACTTTCTTAGAATATCAATTGTCCTTCTTTTTTGTGGTTACTACAGTTTGCAAAAAAACACAACTAATCCAAGTCCATTTTTAAATAACACCTTATTACTTCACAGGTAGTATGTGTGACATAAGAGTTTTCTCAATTCCTTCCTCTCATTTCATATAACATTTCTGGCATTCATTTTACGTATTCATATGTTATAATCACCCAATACAGCATTTTTGTCATTGTTGTGAACAAGTAGTTATCTATCTCATTAAGTAGGACAAGCAAACTGAATTTACTTTTCTTCACTTACTTTTCTTTATTGTTCTTGCTTTTTTAAATGTAAATATGAGTTCTAAAACTTTTTGTTTCTTCTCCTTTAAACTGTGAGTACGGAATAAATAAAGTAATTTATAAGCCTTCCATTGGCTCTGAAATTCTTTGATCCTTGGTTAAGTATTTATTTCAGCAATTTCTTTTATTCTTTAGATAAATTTTACTCTTTTAAAAGAAGTATTTTGTGTATTTTTATTTTCCTTTTGAAAGAAACTGACAAAATACTATTCCAAAATTTTCTTTAACTTTATTTTCAAACTCACAGACAATTTCTTAAGTTTTCATGATTAAATACGAAAGCAGTCATATGAAACTTCTAAATTCAATTAAATACTGCAAAATAATGGTGTGCTTGTCTTTGGTTGATCATATTATTGATGAGAGTCATTACATTTTTAAAATACCTTCTATGTACTTTTATAACTAGATCTAAATGTCTTAAGTCTATGAACAAGTCTGCATAAGTAGCTGTTGGATCATTTTTTAAAATATTAAGCCAGGTCATGCTACATTAAGAAATAAATTTAATAAAAATCTGGTAGATTATGGCACTCTTTAATCACCTGCTTTTAAAGCTGTCCCTTCTTCTCTCCTTTAGCAGACTCTTTCCCAGTGATTAATTACCACTCTGGGATTTTTCAGGGTGTTTGTGCATTAATGTGGCTCAGCAGGAATGACTAAACAGAACATTACCACGAGCAGTGGTGTGGGAAGATTAAAGATTAAAAGTTGCATTTAATTTTCTAATCACTGGGAGGGCAATTTGCCCATGGGATGTTTTCTGTTCACAGGTTGCAGATCCAAGAACTGTATATAATGAACTCTTGCCTCATGAAAAATTTTAATGTGTACAGGTAAGGAAAATTATTACACTGATTTATCTTGGTTTTCTTTAAGTCTCAAAGTGGAAGTATATTATAAGAAGACATGAGATATTGTTTATGAAAATACTTAGAAAAACTTTGAAGGCAGTATTTTTTCTCCCTTCTTGCCTGTTACAGTCATAACATCACTCAGAGACACCTCTACTGTCAACTTTTCCAATAAAATACTCTTTCAGCTCTCATGGTGATATAATTACTGGTTGTATTTTCAGAGTTCCTGTGTCATACTGTGCCATCTTCTTACATCACGCACAGATGGTCACCAACTTACGATGTTTGACTTACAAGGTTTTGACCTTATGATGATGCAGAAGCAATGTACATTCAATAGGCACGTTACTTCTAATGCTGCATTTTGAGCTTTCTCAGGCTAGCAATACATGATGGGATTCTGGACAATGGCAGTGAGCTGGGTTTCCAGTCAGTGGTAGGATCACAAGGTAAACAACCAATATACCACATTCTATGTGGCCATTATTTTTTGGATATAGTGTTTTGTGTTTTCTTGTCTCATCATGGCTCCAAACCCCACATCTATGTCTCTTGCTTCAGGTGTTAAGAAGAAGTGGAAAGCAGTGATTTGAAATGGAACTCAATTGCTCAACTACAAGCTAATACAAGTGTTCTGAGAACATTAAAGGTAAGCTGTGCCAAGCTATGATGTTCAGTAGGTCAGGTGTATTAAATCCATTTGGGGCTTATGATATTTTCAACTTACAATGGCCTTATCTGATGTAACTCATGGTAAATTGAAGAGCATCTGTATTCCATTATATATATATATATTTTTTAATATATTTTTATTTATTTATTTATTTATTTTTGACAGAGAGAGAGAGAGAGAGAGAGAGAGAGAGAGATACAGAGACAGAACTGAACTGGGGGAGCTCCCCAGTTCAGCATATGGGTCCGCACGGGCCAGGGCCCGGGATTCGATCCTCGGTCCCTGGCGCTGCAAAGTGAGCGCTTAACTCACTGAGCCATCCCGGCTTCCCCTCCATTATATTTTAATGAGCATGCTGGGTCCTCCTGCTTAAGAATATCCTTGGTCCCTTGTGTGCCAAAAATAACAGTTGAAAGAGTTAACATTTTTTAGCTCTTTCTTTTTTTAATTACCGTATTTTCCGGCGTATAAGACGACTGGGCGTATAAGACGACCCCTGATTTTCAGTTGACTGTTTTTCGTTTCAAAAGTTGTCTTATACGCCGGAAAATACGGTATGCTTTAGATGTATCTTTCTAATCTTCATGACAGCCTTTTAAAAGTTTAGCAAAGCTAAATCACATTAAGGTTCAGTGCAGTAGTTATTTAGTACTAACTCAAGTTGAAATTTAAATCCAGATCTGTCTTATTCCAAAGGCTAATTTTTCTCCCATGTCAGATGTGGCCCTACTCTTGAATGACAACATAAGGGTTAGTAATTTAAACACAAAAGGGGAAGCTGGGATGGCTCAGTGGGTTGAGCGCTCACTTTTCAGCGCCAGGGACCCAGGATCAAATCCCGGCCCTGGCCCATGCGGACCCATGTGCTGAACTGGGGAGTGCCCCCAGTTCAGTTCTCTCTCTGTCTCTGTATCTCTCTCTCTCTCTCTCTCTCTCTCTCTCTCTCTCTCTGTCAAGACACACAATAAATTTTAAACACAAAACAGGAAATAAATAATAGTGCTGAAATTTTAGTTTGTGCTATGTGGTTCTAAAACCGCCTAACAAGAAAAAGATTTGAACAAATAATGAAACTGAGAAGACAGGGTGTATGTGAACATAATGTTGGCTGCAGTGACAAACAACCATCAAACTTAGTAGCTGTACCCAGTGGCTTTATTACTAACTCACATAGATAGTCCACAAAGCTCCTAAGCTGTGGTTTTTGGTGATGAACAGGCAAAAGGTTATGCTCTTTAGAGTTATTTGGTATCTCAGGCTACTGGTGTCTCTGCCACATGCAATATGGTACAACCTCCCGGCTTTTCTTGGGCATGAGTTTCCCAGCCAGAAGAAAAGAAAGATGGTGGAGAATTATTTGCACATATGAGGTTTTCTATAGGCAAGATCTGAAGGGATGCATAGCAGTCCCATACCCCTTCCATTGGTGAGAACGCATAAAAATAACCATCACTATTTGTACAGGGGGATGGAATATACATAGTCTCTGTGTTAGGAATATGAGGGAGAAATTTCTGCTGATCTCCTAGTCATTTCTAGAATAGGTTGATCTCCTAGTCACCAATATGAGTTTTTCCTTTAAGAACATTCTAACCATCTCCTCAAAGAACAACCCTTGGTTCTAATTAATCACTACATCTGACTCAATGTTTGCATTCTGTCTCTTAAGGAACACCCTTTTCCCAGCAACCAAGTCCCAGCAACCCAAATGCATATTGGTGTTAATAATGCATGTTTGAGTTGGACAGATGCAAGTGTTCTACCTTCTGAGTGATAAATGGTGGTCTTCGTTCACATTTGCACTAGCTAAGTTTTGAGCAAACTTTTGATTATAATAGTTTCTGATTTATTTCCAGATTAGAATCAAACTTGTGATTGGATAGTGGAAGTTGGGGGAAACTAAGTAGTGAAGAACAAGTTCTGGAAAAGTAGGAGCAGCTACAAGATAGAGAATGCAGATTATATAATTCAAAATTCAGCTATGTGTAACTGTTACCTTCCCAGCATGCAGATTAAAAGTAGAGACATTGTCTCAATTTAACACATAGATGTTGTAGAGATCTAAAATATGTAAATATAAAACATGATGGAAACACAGTGTTTTAGTTAATGCTAAAGATACTTTATGAGGATGGAATAATTTACTTATCCTATTCAACAATGCATGTAAGAAATGCCATCATATTCTAGTTTTCAAACATTAGATTTGCTGAGTATGTCCTTTTTGTGTTTTTGAAGCATGTGTATAAAATGCATAAAATTGCAAACCACCTAAAAATTTTTGAGCAATGTCATGCCACAGTTTAAGTGTAACATATCCCAAGACCAGCAGAATGCTCCATAGACACAAGAAAAAATGTATTCAGAACTGACATGATGGTAATAGTGAGTGAGAAAGTTGGCATTAAGAATGTTTGCAGAGATTCTGAACGATGAGATAAGTGTTTGCTATGGAGCATGTTTTATACACAGTCAGAAAAGGATTGAGTCAAATTATTTCTCAGTGAGGAAAATAGTTTTAGAAGTTAAGGATTAAAGATCTCCAAATAAGAAAGGAAACAATAAACTGCATAGAAGAAAACATTGGCACTAAACTTATGGACCTGGGATTCAGGGAGGACTTTATGAATCTGACCTCATTGGCAAGGGAAGTAAAAGCA
>PVKE010033844.1:0-17704 GCA_004027555.1 Craseonycteris thonglongyai | reverse complement strand
CTTTTTACTAGAACACAGTGTAGCTTCGGGTACAGAACATGTATAATTTGCATGCATAAAAAGCTTGCTTGGATTGGCTGAGTTAGAGAGGCGGTCCGAGCAGCCTTGCAGTGATTGGTGCGGGATCGAGTTGGAAAATTCGTTTAGCGGCATATCGAGGCATTTTTCGGGATATACTCGGCGTATAAGACGACCCCCGATTTTCGTTTGACTTTTTTTCGTTTCAAAAGTCGTCTTATACGCCAGAAAATACGGTAACTTTTAAGATGTATATATATGTGAATTTGTCAATTCTCTTAAATCATCTCTCTTGAGCAAGCTATATATATCTTTTTTTTTCAACCTGGACTGTACATAGAGACTCTCAATTATATAATCCTGTTTACAAATTCACAAGGTTCACCCAGCTCTTCTTCCTCTCTTGTGGCTCTAAGAGCATCCTAACTATATATCATATCTTCCTTTCATCAGACTGAATCTCCAAGTATCTTGCTGACCAAGACTCCTTCCTTTTTCCAACTAAAACAAACATCTGCTTTACTGATTACTATTCCCATTTCCACAAAGAAGATAAGATATTTTCAACCATACATTAACAAATTCAAACCTCCTTACAAATATATTTTCTATATCTATTAATTTTAAAAAACTATTTTTTAATTATATAGTTTTATTTTGATAAAAATCTTAAGCAAATTCAAGAGTTTTGTTTTTGCTTTTTATTTTTAGTCTTTGTGTCTGCAAATTAAACTTGTTTTTCTCTACATGCCCATATATGTATGTAGCTAAAGTCTCTGGTTTCGTGGTCTCAGTATTCAAATATTTCATAGCATGGTGAAGTAGTCGCACAAGACTGTATCTGTTATATGATTTCATACAGCAGAACTATTCTTATACACCTGGAGGTGATTCACTGGCTGAGGAAGTCTGAGGCAGTGATAACTCCTGATTAAAATGGAGAATGATGTGAGGAATGCCATTAATGATTAATTCTCAGGGGAAAAATAATATTGTATTGGTTATTACAAGTTCAGAGGTAGAACTGTGGTTTTTACACATGCTAATTACATACAGCCTACAGACTGAATTCTAACCTCACAGTATCCACATTGTCATCCACTTACCACTAAACTATGATAGTGGAGACTGAGAATCAAGGAGAACAGTCAAGTTCAGACAGAATGGGCCATGTTTGATGGCCACACATCCTCTCTCCTTTATGCTCTATTCAATGCTATTTGTGAGACAAGAACACCTAGAAAGGTTATCTGTTATCTGGAATATTGAGAGATTCAATTCTCAAGTTGTTTGTGATCAGAATGCCATTATGCATGCCTCTGATCAGAATTATCATCAAATAATATTTTTAAAATTCTCTTCTCTTCCCAGACTTAGTTGACATGAATAAATTATTTTAAATATTTCAAACACTTTTAATTCAAAAGATAAAATGTGTCCTTGGCTTATACCTTTAACAATGAAAATTATTTTGCTCTCAAAAAATTACTAAAGCATTTAATAAGTATCATACAACACTTTGTATTTCATCATCTTAATATAGGGCTTTTTAATTATTTTTATAAGACCTATAATGACTTGTTTTTGTTCATCATTGTTACCATGAGCCTAGCATGGTGCCTGGAACATAGAAACCACAATTAAAACTTGTTAATGCAGGGAAGCCAGGATGGCTGAGTGGGTTAAGTGCTCACTTTGCATCCCCAGGGGTGGAGGTTCAAATCCTGTCCCTGTCCCGTGCTGAACTGGGGTGTGCTAACCGTGTTGAAAACTGATGATGTACAAGTATGGAGACTGCTCTGGGCCTTCCTCCTTCTCTCTGTCTCTATCAAAAACAGTAAAATAAAATCTTCAAAAAAGTATTTTTATAAAACTTGATGAGCCAATCAATTTTTTAAAAATCATGAGTTCTTTTTTCTACCATCCCATTTTTTATTCCCTGAATTTCTTTACTTTCTCCAATACTGTTAATGAATTAGAAAGAAAGGTAAGGAGTAGGAGCAGAAAAAAGAGGGAAAAAAACAAACTATTCTACCATTTTCAATGCCTGTTATTTAAAACCTAATGTTATTTTTATATTTAATATGGGGGCTATTACATGGGTTAAGATTGGCATCTGTAAGTCAACTATCTCCCCCAAAGAGAGAATAAAACATGAAGAAAATACACACACACACTCTCTCATACAGATGAATTCAAGGTTATTTGATGAATTTGAATATATTTCTAAGATGAGGCACAGATAAAATTAAATGCACTATTTTTACTTAAATGTATACAAAAATATCTTGTTAATTCAGAAAGAAAAATAGAACCTATGAAATTGTATTTTTAAGTCAAAGAGGAAAGGAGGCATGGTGGTATGATGCAAATAACTTTGACTCCTGGAGTCAGACAATCTGTGTTTGAACCCTGACCTTATCATTTACTAACCATATGACATTGCTCAGCCTACCTTGAAGAATTATCCTGAGAACTGAAGTTAATATATAATCACACCAGTCTCAGTTTGTTCCCCTATATTGGAGGTTCTCTGCAGGAGAGTTCTTTTTCCAAGAAATGTAATTCTGATTTAAATGCATGTGTGCATGCGTGGGTGCATGTGTATATGTGAGAGACAGAAAGATAGAGACCATGCCATACGGTAGCTGTTTTTCAAAATTTTCCAAAAGTAATCATAATTATATTACTTTTCTAGATGAAATCCAATTGAAGCATTAATTGCTTGCCTATCTCTGAAAGAACGATTTTCCCTCACGGCCTAAATATCCGGAGATAGATTTTACTTGAAATTCTTGTTAGCTAAGATGAGACGCCAGGGGAAGGAAAGGAAGATGAAAATTTGCAACAGCCACTGGACGCCTTGATGGTAAATACAAGTTTTAAGTGTACAGATGAAGCACCTACTGACAAATGTGGCCTTTCCAATATTTATTTTGAAACTAAATGTTGCAATACATAAAAATCCTGAAAAGATTAAACATAAGCATATAAAACAAATAGGTCTCTTGCGTCAGTGAGGACTCAATCACCTAAATGTTATAATTGCTTTTAAGTGCCATGGAAGTTGGAGAAATAAACTAAAATTTCAGTGCCTACTTCCCTCATGAAAAGTCATTCTTTTAGTAATTCGGTAAACAATGGCCTTTATATAATCCTGTTCATCTGTAAAAAATACTTCACGACAAAGATGTCTCTGTCATAGGAATTAATTAAGATCAACCATCTGGTTTGAGGAGCTTTTCTCTAAAAGAAAAAGGGAAAAAGTATTCTTGAAATCTCTAAAAAATGACAACTTTCATTAATGATAGAAGAGTAAATAATATTATTTTGATTAATTTAGGCAGAAATGTTATGGATGTTGATAAAATAATAGAGTTCCTTGGCTGGGATGAAGACTAAATAAATCTCTATATCTGTTTCTAGATACATCTATCTATTTATCACATGTAGCTTATATTATCATTGTTCTAACTTTTAGTTTAGACTTTCAAATGGAAATTTTGAGGCTTTGAAAACCTGTGTGTTTAGACTAAATCTTTTATCCTTCTCTACCCCAAAGCCCACACAAAAGTAAGCTTGCAGAGTCTCCTTCCTGTTCTATCACTTTGATCCTACCTTTCTTGAATTCTACTGATAATTTCACAAAAGAATCATTGAATAACCTCCATTGTCATGAAATTTTTCTGTGTGCTGAATTTTATTTTTATTTTATTACTTTATGTTTTTTCAATTACAGTTGACATGCAATATTATATTAGTTTCAGGTGGTTAGATAGTTATATAACTTATGAAGTGATCCCCCAACAGTCTAGCCGCCACCTGGCACCATACATAGTCATCACAATATTATTGACTATATGCCCTATGCTGTGCTTCACATCTCCATGACTAGGTTGTAACTACCAAATTGTACCTCCTAATCCCCTCCCCTTCTTCACCCAGACCCTCCATCCCTCTCTCATCTGGCAACCATCAGTTTGTTCTCTGAATCTATGAGTCTGTTTATATTTTCCTTGTTCAGTTATTTTGCTTTCCTTTGTTGTTGTTGTTTTAGATTGTGTCATTTATTTTAAACCTTCATAACACAGCTACAATCTAATCCTATCAGTAAAGATAAATAGAGTTTTTTCAAAATGACAGTGATGTTGGCCTGGTGTTGGATACATGCTACACCTGAATATATTTCTGGAGTATGTTTATTGATATAATCAGGTAACAGTGGGTAATTGGCTTTTCAAGAAAATTTACAATCATGTTTCTGGGTCTCCAATAATGACGATTTTATGAAGTAAGTGTCCCGTGAGCAAGTTATGGGTATGAGAAGAGGCACATACACTTTCATGGAAACATACATATTGTCTCTAATTTTAATGTAAGATAGCCATAACTTCATTAACACTGTTTTTAAAATTATATGTAAGATGTTAATGCTTATGACACTATTAATAAAAAGCAAATTCAATACCTAGATCCACCAAGTCTAACTGTTTTGGAGATGAATGAGTTGGCAATTCTAGAGGTAAGATTTTATTTTTAAGTTTGTATTCCAGATAACAGTTACCCAGTAACTTTTACCAGTTCTCAATGTCACTGACAGAACATACAATTTCCAGGATGGATGTGTTATGTGAGTTCAGGGTTTTTCTTTTCTAATATTCTACAGAATTTTCCATTGAAGAAGACTGAGCTCATAGATGTCCAATTGAGTCAGAAGAATATGAGATTTCTGGCCCTGTGTCGAACACACAAATACTCCAAATACAACCGACAAACAGATATTTATTGGAAGTGTTTGAGGTGTGAGTACCTGAAGTGGTTATGACGGGAACTGAAATAGTCTTGAGATAAATTATTATCATCACATCAGGTAGAAACGAGTTAGAAATCAGATTATATAATTGATTTTAACAAAAAAGATTTTAATTTCTGGAAACTCCTGTTAACTAGGTGGTGCCAGACTGACGAGGAAGAGAACACTTAAGGAATCATTTTGAGAGGCAGCTACCATGGCTGGAGATGGGGGAACCGAGGATGGAGACCTGCGGAGCTTAGGTTCAGGCTGCTGAGGGAGGACACTGGACAGATGGTGCTGTGTGTCCCTGAGCCAGAGGAAGGCTCATGTCCCTGGGATCCCGGTGGGTGGCAAGAAGTTGGTTCTGCTGCCTCTGAAGAGGGGGTGACAAGGATGATTCTGCAAGTGGGGTAAGATTAGACTGGAGACTAGAAGCTTGTTGGGTTGACACTGACAGAAAGCAAAAGAGGACGAAACAGAATTATCTTCCTCTTCGTTCAGCTTCCTAGCCTCCCTCTAACGTCGCTAAGGGCAGAGCCTAACAGGGAGCCACCTGGCAAATGCGCAACGTTACTTAGATCTGAGAGGTCATGGCTTAGTAATAGAATAATCACAACCAATGCCATTTCATTTTGAGGATAATTACCATGTTTCCCTGCTACATATTCAGAGATAAGATAGTAAATAAATAGTAAAAGAAGAAATGATGGGAATTTAAACAGAAAAGCCTAAAAGGTAAGGGTGACAGTAAAGGATGATTAGCAAATGGAGCGCATAAGTGAATGGAGAATTTACATAACTAAGCCCAAGAAGTGGACACTTCCTTCTCTAGCTGAGCAGAATAGCATCTCGCTTTTCTCAAATGGATCTCTTTGCTTTCATCAGCTTTGAGGTGCTTTGGGGATCAGGAGTGCAAGTGAGTGCTGCAGTTTCCATGCACTGTAACTCTGAATAGAAATCTTAACCTAGCTCAACCAGTCAAAAGCATTCACTTCCAAAGGCCCAGCAGATCAAGAGATCAGTGCTCTTGTGTAATCACCACCACCACCACCATCATCATTTCCATTTGAAATCAGAAAACTACATTGAGCTTCATTTTCTTTGTTGGTGATGAAGACCTGAATAGGGGTGCTGCTGGCAACCATGTGTCCATGTATACAGAGGAAGCTAATCGGAGAATAGATCCACGCTGGGAAAGACACAGCCAGGAGAAGAAAAGGAAATGAATTTGGTGGATGAAACCCTTTCCACCAGGACCCCTGAACCCATCCTGTTTTATTCCAGTCCCTTTGATTTTGTGACTGAAAAATAAATTCCACCTTCCGCAGAATCCAATCTGACTTTGGATTTTCTCTTGCAAGCCAGCGTCTTCACTGCTACAAGGTATCTTCCCTGATTTAAAACCTGACAACTTCTATTACAAGGTCTATTAAACACACCCACCCCTTTCAACATTCTTTTCACTGACTCATATGCTGACCTCCTGCTTTGTGGGGAGACTGAGCTATTCTAAGAATACCCTTGATTTTGCACCAATTTATAGTAAAAAAAAAAAAATCCTTCGCAAGTTCCGATATCCTAACTAAACCTTTGTGAGTTATTGAAGACAAATCTCATGGTGTATTAGCATCATGCTTGAGAACTGCATTCAAACTATAAGTGTATTTCTCTTTGTTTTCTGTCCACCTAGAATGCTCTGTTCTTTCTCCCCACCCACCACCCACCCCCACCCCCCGACTTGCACGCTGAAACTCTGAACTGACTTTTGAAGGGGACATAGAAGGTAGATGTAAACAACACTTCTTCCATGCAATCTTCTTAGAATTCCTCTTCTGAAGACTGGAGTTTACCTTTCTTTTCACTTCTCTTGATATTTCACCATGTAAGTGGGGAGTGCTTCAAAATTTAGCTGTATATTCATACAAGTGACTTCTCCTTCCTATCAAGTTGAACACTCCTAGAGTGTGGGTGTGAATCTGAGTTGCTATGCACTCCCACAATTAAAGTAACGGTGGTCAGGCGATACACCCATGCAGAAGAGCGCTGCACCTGATAATTTTTTTTAATGTGAACTGAATATTTTCTAAGCATATCCAGACTAGTTTTCTTTATTATTATTATTGTTTTATCTGGATGTTGATGTTATTCTCACTCATGAATCTAAAACAGCTAAAGATTATTTTTATAATTTGGAGGTAAAGACTATATTCCTGTTTTCAAAGTTAAATCTACTATTCTATTTTCTCCTTTCTCCTCTCTGTTACCACTCTTCCTTATCTCTGCTGTCCCCAAATTCCCACAGCTATCCCCAAACATTATTATCCCAGTTTCCAGGTTGTCTGAAAGGCATTTGAAAGCTTTCCCATAATTGGCAAGGGCTGTTAGTGCTCCCAGACACATTAAACAGATTCACTGTCAAAACTGTTATATTATTACTAAATTGATTAAACAATGATATCGTGAAAGTTATGGTGTTTAACTACCTCTATTCCATACAGTGTCTTGCATAGCTAACTTTTCCCCAGCAGTTTAACAGGCCCTTGGCTTTCACTGATTAAACAGTGGGTAGGATTTGACTTATTCTCATGCATCCCTGAAGACACAGGACAGGTGGTGATTTGTCATTTTTCTGTGCTTAAATTTGAAATACTCTGATGCTGTAGTTCAAAAAGAACCCCTTAGCTGATGAGTGAGCCTTGCTGAGCACTTAGTCTATACATCTCCACCTGGCTTTGCTCTAGTGGCATTTAATGCATAAGTTCAATCTTGCTGAAAATACCTATTTATTATTCAGGAAATGCTCATCTTAAAGCAAGAACTTCCATGTTCCATTCCTCTCTGAAAAGAGCAATTTTTGGGATTTAGAGCACAAGCTTCCTGTATATTGCTAGAAAACAAACTTTCCAGTCACGAAGAGCCAGGTTTATATTTAGTTCTTGCATCTGTTTGTGTCACAGGAAAAAGTACATACCCTCTGTCCAGCTGTGTCCCAATCAACAAAGTATGTCAGAGGTTAGCAGAGAGGATTAAATGACAATAAATGCCTATGAACACTGCCTCATAATAGGTCCTTAAAAACTAATGAGAATTATTATTACAATTTGTTTTAGTAATTGGGACAAACACCATATATTTCCCTTTTTATATCCTCTAGTCCTTAATTCTTAATATTTAGCATGATTGTGCTAAATAGAAGTTGACCTTTTCCAATAGAATAGTATCAATCATTATGAAAGACGTGAACCTGCAGGTTTGCTCTTTCCTGAAATGACTACACTGTCTCATGAGAATCTTTAGGCAGATTTCAATCACTTCGTACCCTTTTTGAATTTTAACACCTCTTGTAAGACATGGGTATAGAACGACACTTCAAAACCTAAAAAAGATTTTATCACTGTTTAATATCTCATTTTTCAAAAATATTTATTTTCATAACAGCATTTTAATGTGCAAAAACCTTTTTAAAAAGGACTCTACCATTAGTTTGTGTTTTTCCCTGGCTTTAATAATGACTGAGGTACCTGCTCTTTAAATGCAAAGCAGCCCCTTAGTTGTGTAAAGAGATTTTGCTGCATTGAAATTATTTTTTGTTCCACCCTTTGTTTCAAAATAAATCTATTTTGTGATGCTAAATTTTTTTAACAGCTTTATTATGGAATAATTGATATATTATACAAAAAACTGCACATATTAACTTTGCACATGTTAATGAGCTTGGAGATATTCAAATACCTGATACCATTACAAATAAGGTAACATATATCCAACATCTCCACAAGTTTCCATGTATTCCTTTTATTTTATGTTATTTTTTAACTTTTTTTAGGTATAATTAATATACAAAAAATTCACAACTTGATGAGTTTGAATAGATGCATACAGCTGTGAAACTATCACCCCAATCAGTATAGACAAATCCATCACCAACAAAAGCCTCATTGTGTTCCTTTTGCGTGTGTGTGATAAAAACATTTACCATGAGATCGACCCTATTAAGAAATGTAATGCATACAATAGTAGACTCTCAGTTAACCAGCACCCATGGGGATTGGTAGATGCTGAATAAATGTAAGTAGGTAGATGCTTCATTAACTGGAACTCAAGCAACCAGCACTCTCAAGCAACCAGCAAAATTGAGTTCTGGTTAACCGAGAGTCTATGTACATTATTGTTAACTAGAGGCACTATATTGTAGAAAAATATCTCTAGAATGTATTCGTCTTGCAAAACCGAAACTTTATAACAATTGAACAACTCCCCATTTCCCACTTCTCCCAAACCTGAGTAACTGTTCTATTCTCAGCCTCTGTGAGTTTGACTATATACACGGAATCATGTAGTAGTGTCTGTCCTGTGGCTGGCTTATTTTACTTAGTGTAATGTCCTCCAGGTTCAACCATGGTGTCACAAATAGCAGAATTTTCTTATTAAGGCTGAATAAAATTCTACTGTGTATATATACCCCATTTTCTTAATCTAGTCACCCACCTATGGACATTTAGGCTGTTCCCACATCTTGGGTATCGTGAACAAAGCTGCAGTGATCATGGGAGTGCAGATATCCCTTCGAGAGCCTGGTATTTCAGTTCTTTGGAGTATATATCCAAAAGCAGCATGAATCATACAGTAGTTTCAGTTTTAATACTTTGAGGCCCTGCCACACCATCTTTCGCAGTGGCTGTGGTAATTTACATCCCATCAATAATGTGCAAGGATTCCAAATTCTCTGCTTCTTTGCCAGCATTTTTCTTTTCTTTTCTGCTGGTAGTCATCCTAACAGGTGTTAGGTGACATTACATTGTGGTTTCAATATCAGTTTTCCTGACGATTAGATATCTTGAAGACCATTTCATAAACGTATTGGCCATTTATGTATGTCTTCTTTGAAGAAATATCTGTGCAAGTCCTTTGACCATTTTTTTAAACAGTTTGTTTTTCCTATTGACTTACAGGAGTTCCTTATGTATTTTGGATACTAACCCCTTATGAGTTGCATGTTTTGCAAAATTTTCTCCCAGCCTTTAGGTTGTCTTTTTAACTCTGTTGATTGTGTCCTTTACACTGCCGAAGCTTTTTTGTTAGATGTTGTAACATCTGTCAAGTTTTGCTTGTGTTAATGTGCTTTGGGTGTCATATCCAAGAAATCATTGCCAAGCCAATGTCTTGAAGCTTTTCCCTTATTTTCTTCAAGAAGTTACACAATCTCAGGTTCTATGTCTAAAGCTTTAATCAGTTTAGAGTGAATTTTTATATATAATTTAGGTGAGGGGTCCAATTACATTCTTTGGAACAGTGTGGCAATTACATTCTTTTGGTCAATGTGGCTTAACTGTACAGGGTTATAGAGTGAGCAGACCAAAACCACATACCTCAGAATAAAGCTCCATACAATTAATTGAAACTAATGTAAAATGGAAAGAAAGCATTTTACTATACTGATTTGTAGTATAGGCATAAGTGACATCATTTTAAGTTCATAAAACTAATTTCTGTTGTTTTATTGCAGTTCACTTTATTCTCTAACATCAGTGAGTTTCTTAATTTTCTAGCAACATGGTCTTGATACTATTCTTCTGTCTAGGAGGAATGATGTGATGATGGAAAACGCACTGGGCCTGAAGTAATCAAACCCACAATCAAAAATTTCACGGCTGCCTATTTTAAGCAACTTCTTTTACTTTCTGGTAAACTTTATTTCCTCAGCCACAGAATGAAGATAATTAGACAGGGTTGTTGTGAAACTCAAATAACTTCCTGTATGTGTAAAAACTTTATGCATAGTTAAAGCACTCTTCAAATACAAAAGACTCTTCTTATGCTATAAACCTGAGTGTGACATTGTCCTGCTGACTTTATTGGCCAATAAATGCTTTGACTTAACTATGTATAAAGAGAACTAGGGAAAGATGTTCCTTACAGTTTTTAGCACCCTCACCGCCTAGTTCAGAACCATAGCCTAGCCAGGGGTAGCGAACCTTTTGATGATTGAGTGCTAAAGTTTATGAAATAAGAGTATACTCGCTCAACTCGCGTGCCAACCCATCAAGTGAGATAGAGGTATCAATTATTTTTATGTCTATAAGAGCATAAACAATAATTTTTTAAATGGTATTCACAGCTCCGCATGCCAAAATAATTGCTCCGCGTGCCACTTTTGGCACGCGTGCCATAGGTTCGCCCCCCCCCCCCCCCCGATGGATTGCTACAATCTCATCAAGAGTTACAGGATGGCAGGGATGGGAGGGTAGTCCTCTCCATTGCAGTAATTCTCAAGGGTATGCTGATCATGCATATAGCGCAAGACAATATAGCAATTTAATTCTAGAATATTGTTCAACCTGTACAGAGTATCTTTGGTTTATCATCTTTATTACATTATAGTTATTTTGCCTTGGAAAAAATCATGATGATGAGTAATATTTAAACACTATAATTACTGTTTATAATTATTTATAATTACAAATCATTTTAGATACTATTTATTGTATCTATACATTTCTTTTATTGATGTATACTATTAAAATTAATTTAATACCCAATCACTATTTGTCTTTACTTTCCATAATTGCTATAAAATAACAAAATATTATTACCATTTATTAAGTGTTATGTATATGCCAAATTGTCTCATAGATCTTTATAATGACACAGTTAGGTATGAATTATTATCTGCAATTTACAGATCAAGAAAATGGAGACCTAAGAAGTTTAAGGAGCCCGTACAGTAAATGAGCAAGCAAAAAACTTGAACCCAAATTGTCTGACTGCTAAATCTGCACTCATGAAGATCAAGAACTTTTTTTTTTCTTAATATTTCTCTCTGATCGAAGTATTTAAATCAAGTAGCTAACATCTGATACTGACTCTTATAATTTATGAGATACCATGACATACAGCTCTGGGGAATTACTGATGTAGTGAAATATCATCAAGTGGGAATAGATTTGAGTATTCCTAAGGATGTTTCCACTAAAGCTTTACATGAGTTAGAAAAAAATTTTCTCAAGGGATCCCTGACCCTACTCAGTGTTCTGCAGATTACACAAGGAGGGAGGGAGGGAGGGAAGGAAGGGAGGGAGGGAGGGAGGGAGGGAGGGAGGGGCATCTACTTTTCCTGAGACATATAGCTGAATTATATCACCCCATTTCTCTGTGGGCTTGGGTCAGGCTTCTAATATTTCAATATGGTCAATGTATTTAGAAAGAGTCGTATTTAGTAATGAGTTCAAACATGCCTGAGAAAGAACACTGAGAGAAAACCATCAAAAGGAAACAAAGAAATTCACATACTGAAATGCTGGTCTCACAGAGATCATGTTAGCCACATAGTGTATTTTCTTGCTTCCACATCCCTGTGTGTACACAGGTGTGTTTACACACACACACCTGTGCCTATATCATATTTGGAACCAACCAACCTTCTGATAGCACTATGGGACGTAGGTCTCTTCTCTGACTTTTATTTTTAATTGTAGTAAAAAATACAATACCAAATTTACCATCTTAATCATTTTAAGTATCACTCAGTAGTATTAAGTACAGTTACATTATTCTGCAAAAGATCACCAGAACCTTTTCATCTTGCAAAACTACAACTCTGTAGCATTCATTGAAAAATGATTCCCATTTCTCCTTCCCTATAGGCCTTGATAATTACCATTCTTTCTTCTATTTTTATAATTTTTACTATTCTAAGTACCTTGTATAAGTAGAATCATACAGTATTTGTGTTTTTGTACTAGCTTGTTTCACTTAGCATAATTTGCTTAAAGGTCATCCACATCATATCATGTGGTAGACCATTCTTCCTTTTTAAGGCTGAATAAGCCTACATTGTATGGATATACCACATTCAGTTTATCCATCATCCATCTTTTGACATTTGGGTTGCTTTCACTTCTTGGCTATTATGAATAATACTACTATGAACATGGGTGTGTAAATATCTCCTTGAGACACTGTGTTCAATTATTTTGGATCTATATACACAGAAATGGGATTGCTGGATCATCTGGTAGTTCTGTTTTCAATGTGTTCAGAAATCTCCATACTGTTTTTTTATAGTGTCTATACCAATTCACATTCCTACCAACAAGGCACAAGGGTTCCCCCATGTGTTATTAAGAAGAATGTATATTTTGCTTTGGTTGTATTGAATGTCCTATATCTGTCTGTTAGGTTCATTTGATGTAAGCATGGCTCAAGTATAAAGTGTCCTTGTATTTCTGTCTGGATGGATAATATATCCATTGTTGAAAGTGATACTGAAGTCCCCTATTGGTATTGTATTTTTGTCTATTTCCATTTTCTGATATGTTAGTATTTCTTAACATATTTAGGTCCTCTAATGTTAGTGGGGTATATGAGGGCTGTCCAGAAAAAAATCCAGGCATTGTCATTATAACAAATGGTTACATGGATGGATACTTTCTGGATAGCCCTTGTAGATTTATGATTATTATATCTTCTTAATGAATTGATCTCTTTATCATTGTATAATAACCTTCTCTGCCTCTTGTTACCAATTTTGTCTTAAAGTCTATTTTGTCTAATGTAAATACTGTTGAACCCCATTCCTTTGGTTTCCACTCGCATGGAATACCAATATGAAGGATGGTTTACCACATCCTTTCAATTCAATTAATTTATAATTCCTTGCTATTTCAGATTACTTTTATATCTCACTACATTTACATCTGATTAGATTTAGGATGAAACCTGAAAACATACTGTCTTCTAGTGACAATAGCATCTTTTCCAATAGTCTAGCCTAGAAGTTACTGCATACCTTATCCACAGTTTTGCTTTCCAAGGTTTCAGTGACCATGTAATTTTATTTTCAATTTCAATTTGAAAATATTAAATGGAAAATTCCAGAAATAAACAATTCATAAGTTTTAAGTAGCATGCTCTTCTGAGCAGCATGATAAAATCTCACGCCATCTGTTCAGTCCTGCTTAGGATATGAATCATGTCTTTGTCCAGTGGATCCAAGTATATGCTACCTGCCTGTTAGTCACTTAGTAGCTGTGTCAGTTATCAGATTGACTGTTGCAGTATCACAAGGCTTGTGTTCAAGTAACTCTTATTTTACTTCATGGCCTATAAGTGCAAGGGCAATGATGATGGCAATGTGCCAGAGAAGCCATAAGTGTTTCCTTTGAGTAAAAAGATATGTATTAATAGGAAAAACTATAGTATGCACAGGACTCAGTACTATCCATACTTTCAGGCACCCACTGGGGTCTCAAAATGTATTCCCTGTGGTTAAGGTCAACTACTGCATATGGTAACTTTTTCTTTAAAAACATTATTTCCCAGGCTTCTGGACTAATTAAGATGAGGGAAAACCCAAGCTCACTTTTATACTTCCATTGTCTATGAGAGAGTGAGCTGACTGAGCAAAAAGTACATTCCAGCTTTAAATCCTGCTTTGCCAGAGCTGAGAAGTTCATTGAGCCACATATGTTACCTTTTTAAGCTCAGCGAGTTTGTAAATATTTCCAATATTTTGCCAATTTAAAATTATTTCATTTTCTGTGGACTTCCACAGTCAATATTAAACCAATTTTGATACAATTTCACACTTAGCACAAAGCTTTTTTATTATTCCTCCTAGATACCTAATAATAGAAAATAGCTGCCATGTAAAATATTCATAATTTTTATTATGGAAAATGAACAGTCATTAAGTAAAATTACTAAGAATTTAGGTTTATAAATATCCATGTGTCCTGGGTTGAGTTAGTCTGAATGAACCTGCCTTAAATCTGATGAACTCTCATTATTCAGATCAAGCCTCTGATGGGGTAAATTTGAGGAGCAGAGTAGAGAGTGGATCATGAAATACCAATCAAGGTAGATTCTGTTTAGGAATAGGCTTCACTGTGTGGTCAGTTGGCATCATTTCTGAGCCATGAGACAGGATTCTTTCCTTTCTATACCAAATCAACTGCTGGTATCTAACTGTAATAAAAATCTAATTTTAACCTCAGAACTTCAAATTATATGGGATGAAATACTGGAATAGACAGAAAATTTTTTCTGTTATAAATATTTACATATATCGCATTCAAACTGATCATCTATATATTTATTTATTTATTTATTTATACATACACACACATACACACATAAATATTACATGTCATAGAGTGTTGTTCTGACAGTAACTTTTAAGGTCTCTTCATTAAAACAATTTTAGCCAGTTGAGGCTGAGTCAATGGGCTCTATCAAGGCCATATCTTTGATCAATGATTTCTAAGGCTGTTCTCTAATTCCGTCCCATTTCACGTTTTATTTTGTGTCTCAAGTCATTTGTTTATCTGCAATATCCAACTCAGTATCCTTAACGTCGGGATATTTCAATCTTTTCGACTACAGTCATTGAATGTCTTTAAATTTCAATAAAAGCTTGCAGTTGCATTCATACAGCCTGTTGCAAACTGAGTACCACAGATAACTGTGTGGTGCTGACATCCCAATGTCTGGCCTAGAAAATGCCTGCTGCAATTTACCTTCTCCCCGTGCTTGAGTTCACACTGTTCTGAGAACCCTCTGATGTTGAAGTGGCTGCTATAAAATCTGACTGAAACAAGAATGACTTCCAAGTTGTATGTGACCTAAAAAAGGCTCCCCTACCGCACAGAAGATATTGACATTTATGTTTCCTTCTGTGTTGCAATATCAAACATGCTGTTTGGTGGTACCACCCTGTGGCTTATGTTGGGCAGCCATTCTATGCTCTTTTTATAGAATACCTATTTGAGTGCTGCTGATCTATTTCTTTCGTTAGTAAATGTCCAACTAAATGGATGAATAAATGGATGACTTATTCCAGATGTGAGCTGACAACGCTTGCTCATACGTCCATTTGTCGTTGTATTGAGCTTAACCATGATAGAATTTGTAATCTTTCAGATTTAAACTAAGGGCCCCTCTCTCATTTTATATTATATATGATGGGAAAGTGTTTAATCATTTTCAAATAAGATATGCCAATCACCAGACAATGTAGAAATTCCTACGTAGAAATTCATACAAAAGTGACAAATATCTGTATTTAATGAATAAAAAACAGAATCTTAGAAAAACAGAGAGCCAAAGGCTATCAAAGGTTAATCTCTAGTAATTTAGTGATGAAATACCTGACGAATAATATTGCTATTGACTGAGCAATATAATGTCCTTAGCAAAAAGCCTGTCAAGATTAATAGAATCAAATACAAAATTGATACAGGGAATCATGACCCTACATCTCAAATACTACAGTGGGCTTCTCCCACCCAGAGGAAGGTAATTAATTAATTTCAGCGGGAGGATGTCTGCCAGTCTGTAATTAACACGTGCACCTACCACACTCTAATCCTCCACTGTGGTAAGGTTATACAAGGTGATTACTGAAGGCAAATTGCAAACACGCTTCTTGATTGTTCCTTCTTCCATTTCAAAATCTCTCAACCTCGCACCCCACCTCACATTTCCTGACCTGTTTTAAATGGGATCTTTTTAATCAACTGAAGCACAAAATACCTATTTTCTTAAAAAAAGATATTTCTAATCTATGTTTCTATCTTGATTTGTAAAGTAAAACCTTAGAGCAAGTTTCATTTTGATTTATTAATACAAGGCATGTTCAAATGCTTATAAAATTCATATTCTGTGTATTCCATCACCTTTAATTTTTTTTGTTTTTTGCTTTTTTTAAACTTGGGAAATACAGGTATACCTCAGATTACTGTGCTTCATGGGTGTTGCTTTGCTTCTTTGTGTTTGTTTGTCTGTCTGTTTGTTTGTTTGTTTTTTACAAATGGAAGGCAAGACCCTCCACCAGCGATAAGATTATGACTGGCTTTACTGTGATGGTGTGAAACTGAACCTGCAACACCTCTGAAGTATGCCTGTATTTGAGAAATGATATTTATAAATATATAATAAAGATGCAACATGCTTGATTTCCTCAAGATTTTGCCCTGACTTCTCTACAATGTAGTCAGCTCAATAGAATAATCAAGTAAGTGCAAAAATCAGCAAAGTGTAGGTATATATGAACTAGTGTAAGGTTGGAATTAAACCCTTTTAACTTGGCTTTGCTACTTCTTCACGGTATGACTTTGGGCATATGATTGAGTGTCTGCGTGATCTTCTTACCTCTTCCATGGAAAGATGACATGGAAAACTAACAATATTGTGAGCACATAATCATAGACACATTTAGGTATGTCTGTTTAATATAAATATTTATGAATAGACATTTTACCAAAGTGGTTACACATATGGCAAATAAGTACACAAAAATACATTCATTATCATGAGCCACTAGAAAAAGGAAACTTAAACCAGGATAGAAAGCGCTACATACCTATGAAAAGGGCTAAAATAAAAAATTGTGACAATACTAAATGTTGAAAAGGATGCAGAGAAACTGGATCTCTCACACATTATGGATGGAAACGTAAAAATGGTAAAGCCATTGTGGAAAATAGTTTGCCTTTTTTTTTTTTTTTAAGCAAGCACATACTTAATGTATGGCCTAATAATTATACCCCTGGATAATACCCAGAGAAATGAAACCTTCTGTCAATACACAAATGTACATTCATTTTCACAGCAGCTTTTCTAAAATAGGCAAATAATGGAAACAACCCATATTCATGAGTGAACATGGTGAAACTTCCTGTACTATAGCCAAAGCATAGAACACTACTCAGCAATAAAAAGAAACAAACTATCAAAACACACAACATAGGAAAAGCCAGGATGGCTCAGCGGGTTAAGCGCTCGGCTTTGAAGCCCCAAGGACCCAGGATTGAATCCCAACTCCGGCCCAGGCAGACCCACATGCTGAACTGGGGTGTGCTTCCTGAATGCGGTGAGGCCCCCAGTTCAGTT
>PVKE010033843.1:0-17705 GCA_004027555.1 Craseonycteris thonglongyai | reverse complement strand
TCTCTCTCTCTCTCTCTCTCTCTCTCTCTCTCTCTCTCTCTCTCTCTGTCAAAAACAATGAAATAAATAGAAAAAAAAAAAAATTTTTAAAAAAAAATGAAGGCACAACTTAAAGCTCCAATTTTCTTCCTTTCACACACCTGCTATGACAAACAAATCACTCTTCACTTCAATTTAAGTACTTGCAATTTCACTACTTCTAATACTGCTTTCAATGATACATGGATCATTAAAAACAATAAACTCTAGTTAAATTCACTGTAAAGGCAACTAGAATTTCAGAAAAAGTCATATAAAATTGATAGCATTAAATAATTCACTATGAATGAAAGAAAAGGAGCAAAGTTCTTGCTTTAAAGAGCTGCGAAGGTAAAAAGACAAGGAAAACAGGTAGTTCACAAATGGAGCCTCAGATACTACGTAAAGTTAACTGGAAAGTGGAGAAAAGGAAGTCAACAGGAATAGAAATACAGGAAGAGGAGTTAAATAATAAGGACCTAAAGAGGAAGTGATAAGGCAGAAAGAAACAATCACATATTAACCAAGTTAAAAATAAACACTTCTAGAACTATCAAAGGACAAAGAAAATTTAACTTAAAAGGGCATGTAGGGAATGTCAGGATGGCTCAGTAGGTTGAAAGCTCACTTTGCAGTGCCAGGGGTCCAAGGATCGGGTCCGAGGATTGAGTCCCAGTCTCAGTCCTGGCCCCAGCCTGTGCAGACCCATGTGCTGAACTAGGGTGTGCTGCCCATGTGGGAGGCCCTCAGTTCATCCTCCAGGTCACAGAGGCATGCTTCCATGTGGGAAGCCTCTGGGCCACTTGTGTAGAACAAAAACTATGTTGAAAACTGAGGATGTACAACTATGGAGGCTGCTCTGGGCTCTCCCCACTCTCTGTCTCTCTATGTCTCCGTCTCTCTGTCAAAACCAAAAAAAATAAATTTTTTAAAGAAAGGAATGCAATTTAATCATTACTTAGATAATAAGAATTTGAGGGAGAAATGTAAATGTAGCATTTTTAGCAGTCTTCCATCTTGAAAATTATGTATAAAAAGGAAGGTGTTTCCAATTTTACTATAATAATAGGAACAAACTTTGAAATGTCTCTAATAAGAAAGGCCCAATTACCAATAAACTCCTCACTACAAATATAAAAAACACCTACCTACTTGTACCCATTTTCAGGGGACTAATTTTTGAACTCTCATTAAAGAAAATCAAAACCATATATAGTATTAGGATACATAATATTTTAAATATAAGCCTCACTGCTACCACCTTACTTCAAGAGGACTGCATTACCTCTCTCATCTGGACCATTTTAAAAACATCCTAATAAGTATCCATTTTCTTTTTTCCAATCCATCCTGCACATTGAGAGACAAAGTGATTTTTCTAAAATGAAAATCTGATGTTAGTCTTGTACTTAAAATCATTAAATAGATCCCACAGCCTGTAACACAATGTCCAAATGTTCTAACATCTATGACCTGATTCCTTTCTACCTTTCAAGTCTTTTCTCTCACCTCTTCCCAATACCCACCCTTACTCTACCACTATGTACCTAACACTCCATTTTATTTTTAACTGCTCAGACTCCTGAAACTTGCCACACGGTTTTAGGCATGCATTTATTTTTGTCTTTTCTTTTTTCCAGTTCAAATGAGGATTTAATTTTCACATTTTATTATTATTATTTTTTAATTGATAAATTTATTGGAGTGACATTGATTGGTGAACACTACATAGGTTTCAGGTGTAAAATTCTACATTACACTTTCTATGTATTGCGTTATGTGCTCACTACACAGAGTCAGTTCTCCTTCTATCACCTTAATTTACAAAGATATAGGTACCACAATGTTCGTTGTAGCACTGCTCACAGTGGCCAAGTCATGGAAACAACCAAAGTGTCCTTTGATGGATGACTAGATAAAGAAATGGTGGTACATTTACACACTGTAATACTTCTCAGCCATAAGAAAAGATGAAATACATTCATTTTGTGACAACATGGATGGACCCTGAAACCATCTCATTAAGCGAAAATAAGCTAGACTGAAAGAATCAAGAAACGTATGACCTCACTTATAAGTGGAAAATAAAATGGAAGTAACAAAGAAACAAAAACTCATGGAAACAGTCAACAGTTTAGTGATTACTTCAAGGTAAAGGGGAAGGTAGGTGGGAGAACAGGGGGAATGAGGAAGTAGGGAGGGGGTATCAAACATATGGTGATGGAAAGAGAACTGACTCTGAGTGGTAAGCACACAATACAATACACAGACAATGTAATTGTACATTGTAGAATTGTACACCTGGGACCTATGTAATTTTTGCCAATCAATGTCACCCCAATAAATTTAACAATAAAAAAACTAATAAATACTTTTGGTCATTAAAAAATTTTAGGGGAAGCCAGGATGGCTCAGTGGCTTAAGCACTTGCTTTGCAGCCCCGGGGGACAGAGGACTGAATCCTGGACCCGGCCTGTGCGAACCCATATGCTGAACTAGGGTGTGGCCTCAGTTTGGTTCTAGCCAGAGTGAGCTTCCCATGTGGGAAGCCCCTGGTTAGGCTCCCAGCTTGGGGTGGGGGGGGGCGTGCCTCTCATGCGGGAGGCCCCCAGCCTAGTTGCTGCCCTGTGCAGCCTCTGCCCACCTGTGTGGAACAAAACCATGTTGAAAACTGATGATGTACAACTATGGAGACTGCTCTGGGCCCTCCCCCTTATCTCTGTCTCTCTCTGTCTCTGTCTCTCTGTCAAAAACAATAAAATAAATCTTTAAAAGATACTAAAAAAAACGAACACAAGTGTTTTAGTCTCCATTTCTGAACCATGTATAATAGTTTCCCCTTATCCACATGGGACACATTCCAAGATCCCCAGTGAATGCCTGAGTCTGCGGATAGTACCAAATCCTATATATATTGTATTTTTTCCTATACAAACACACACATGATACAGTTTATTTTATAAACTAGGCATAGTAAAAGATTAACAAGTAATAATAAAATAGAACAATTATGACAAGTTACCATAATAAAAGTTATGTGACTATGATCTCTCTTGAAATACCTTATTGTATTGTACTTACCATTCTTATGATAATATAGATAAAATGCCTATGTGGTAAGATGAAGAGAGGTGAATGACAGACATTTTAGCACAGTGTTAGGCTACTGTTGACCTTCTGATATCAGAAAGACAGTCATTTGCTTTGGGTGATTCTGGATCAAGCCATAATGATAACAATATTGATGGGTGGGGAAACTTAATATTTTTGAACCGCAGTTGACTACGGGTAAAATAAAAAATTGCAGAAAATAAAACTACAGATGGGGGGCTGGGAAAAACTACTGTACTATGGCAAAAACATTCAGTACCTTAATTTTTTTATGTTTTTAAGAATGATACTTTTATCTCCCCAAGTGGACTATCACCTCCTTCAAATGTATATATCTTATTGTATTCCCTTTTATATACCTGACAAATTGTACTTACTATAGGATAGTTTAAAAAGGCATCATGGTATATAGTACAGTGCTCTAAAAACATTTTTTAAAAGACAATAACATCTTCTCTTTAAATTAAATCTTACATTGCAGCCCAATATACATAAGAGATAAAAGGAACAGGTCTTGTTGCAATGGGATGCAGGGCTTGGAGTGTTGCCTGTCTGACTTTTCGCTGCTCAGCCACATGGTAGCCCTGGAGCACCTCTGCAGATCTCCTGGGGGCTTCTTGGAATACAATTTGAAAATGATTGGGTTAAGTTCTAGCTCAAACACTTATTGGCCACGTGCCCTTGTATAATCAAAAACTCTAAGCTTCAGTATTTTCAGATAATAAATATGTATGAGAAAGACCTTTGTAAACTTTATGGCTTTCTATAAATTTGAGGAATTTACAATTTTATAAGCCGTACACTAAAGTGGTTACATTACACAATCTTCAACGGTATTGTCAGTGAAACCATTCTACATTTAAAAATCCAGCTTTATTTAAAATAAAATAAAGCATTCTAAACGGCATTCAATTCTAGGAATCCTTGGTCCTCTGCTTTGCTTCTTATACTTGGAATTAACATTCTAACCTCCATTGGGGGGGGGGACAATAAAGTATAATGATTAAGATCACATGCTTTTGAGTTGGGCAGACTTGGTTCGAAAGCCAGCTTCACCACTAATTAGATGTGTAAATTTAGGTAAGTTACACAACCTCTCCATGCCTTTTTATTTATTCATCTCAAAAATGAAAACAGCACTACTGTCTCCGCATTTGGTGCTGACTTAAGGAAGGGAATCTGAACAAACTCTTTAGCACACAGTATGAAACCCAGTAAGAAATCAGTAAGTTAGTTATTGTTTCCCTTCTGGGAAGCACTGCAGGAACGTTGGAGCATTTTTGTGCTAATGTGGCATTCAATACAGTGGTACCTTGGTACTTGTCATTAATTGGTTCCAGAAGGCAGGATGAGTACCAAAAATGACAAGTACTAAACACATTTTTCCATAAGCAATAATGCAGTGGTACCTCAGTACTCATGTTAATGGGTTCCAGAAGGTGTGACAAGTACCAAACAAGCAATGAGTACCGGGATAAAATTTTCAGATTACAATATGTCAAGTACCAAATGTGACAACTTTCAAAGCAGTCGAGTACTAAGGTATGAATGTATCCTTTTCCTTTGTTTTTTGTTTGTTTGTTTTGTTGTTCTTGGGCAAAGGGTAACACTAAAAAAAAAAACAGCAATAGTAAGTAAAGTCTATAAATCAAAAATCATGACATCTTTGATGACTCAGAGTGCCAAGTTATAAAAGACAGTTTCTTTCCAGACATCCTATAAAAATTAAATAGCATTTCTTTCCTGCTGATTTTATCTTCTTCAAAGCATATACAGCCCTCACAGTACACCTCAAAGTCAGCAAACAATTAATGTTTATCAGATTAAACAGATCTTGCACAATCAGACATTTACCATATAACAAATAACTTCAAAGCAATTACCCCTTTTCAAATCAGAATGTTTGATTCCTATCAGAAATATTATTAATCATGGGCTATTTCTCATAGAAGTTAAAGTTCAAAGTTAAGTGTAATTTGAGGAAAGATGCTAATTAGATATTAAATCATTCTCAAATGGAAAAAGGACTTCACTATCTTTAAAATTATAAACATATGTACAAGTCCTTAAAAAGAATACTTCTTGCCATATACAATTAAGTAACTGATAGGAAAGATGTTAGAGACACAAGAGTTAAACAAAATAAGGCAAGTGAACACTATGCAGTTGTTTTTTAAAAGGTAGAGGTATATATACCTATACAGAAAGATGTTCAAGAAACACTGAGGTGAAAAGAGCAAGTTGTATAAGACTATGTCCATTTGTGCTTGTGTGCTTTTAAAGGCATACAAACAAATTTGTTTGCCTACAGAAAATTTTCTGAAGACTATTCAAGAATCTTACTCATATTATATAATAATATAATTAAGAAAAAAAGATGGGGATGCTGGGATAGCTCAACAGTTTCAGCACTTGCCTTGCAATCAGCAAGGACTGGGGATCGATTCCCAGCCCTGGCCCATGTAAAGCCATATGATGAACTGTGGTACAACTGATAACCAGTGAGCAACAAAGGTTCTTGCCTCCCACACATTAAGCCCCCAGTTAGGTTCCTACACTGCACAGCACCATATCTACCTGTGTGGAAACTATGTCACAACTAATGATGTACAACTGTAGAGATTTCTCTGGGCCCTTCCCCCATTCTTTCTCTCTCTCTCTCTCACCTTTTATCAAACAATAAAAATTAAAAAAAAGAAAAACATATTATCAATTTAATATTTTATAAAATGGAAACTGAAATAATTCTCTTAAAAGTACTTTAAATGTAATATAAAAATGTTAGATTTAAACCTCCATGTGGCCCTAGGCCATTATCAAATGGACTTGATAGAGGTTGTTAAAAAAAACTCTTTCCTAAATGTTCTATTAGTAAACTTTAAATGGAATTTCAATGATTAGAAAAAAACAAAGATTTGCTTATACAGACAAAGGACATTTTTTTTTTAATTCTAAACACTTAATGTTCATGTTACTTTAATTGATATGTCTATATTAAAAATTAATTGGCGAGAGATCAACTAACTTCCCCTGGAAGTTACACCAAATAGAGCAGCTATAACTCTCAACACACAAACACAGCTAAGAGACCCACTCACTACATTGAAGTACCTGCAGGTGGGAAAAGAAGAGCAAACTGAAGAGGAGAAAAGTGGTGGCAGATGAGCATTCTGGACCTCACTTGATCTGTGCAAAAGAAAAAAGGAGGTACAAATGTGGGGGTGTGTGAGATGCTGCAACCAGACTTCACTTTGGCCCTAGGAGGTACACAGGCAAGTTCACTCTGATTTATGAGAGAAAGAGGGGAATGATGAAGATGGTGAGAAGCTGCAGCCTGACCTCACTCAGGTCCAGGAAAGAGGAAAGAAAATGTGACTGTGTTTCTCTGCCCATGAGTATTCCTGCCTTGGGGATCAGCAGAAAAGCATAAACCAAAGGCATGGAGCCTGGTCGCCTCCCCACACCTGCCCTTCCAGACCTCCCCTACTGAACTCCTTCCATTATTAGCAGTGTGCCCCAGAAGAAACTGTAGCAGTGAGTATCTGGTTAAGGAGCAGAATATCTCCAAACCCAGGAAGCCAAAATGAGGAAAACAAAAAATATATTCCAAATGAAAGAAGAGCAGAAAACCCCAGAAAACAAACTACATGAGATTGGGGCAAACAACCTATCAGAGACAGAGCTCAAAACAATAGTTACAGAGATGCTTAAGGAACTTGGCTAAAACTTCAACAAAGAGATAGCAAACATAAAGGATATAGAAACCAAAAAGGAAAAACAACCAGGTAGGAATAAAGAATAAAATAACTGAAATGAAGAATGGAATATGGGGAAGCCGGGATGGCTCAGTGGGTTAAGCACTTGCTTTGCACCCGAGAGCAAGGATCGAATCTCAGCCCTGGCCTGTGTGGACCCATATGCTGAACTGAGTTGTGCTTCCCATGCGGGAGGCCCCCAGTTCGGTTCTCAGCCCCGGGTTCAGCCCCTGGTTCAAGGGGGCATGCCTCCCATCTGGGAGGCCCCCTGCGCAGCTCCTGCCCACCTGTGTGGAACCGGAACCATGCTGGAAAAAATGAGGATAGTTTAATAAGATTCCTATGGGACAACATCAAACATAACAATATTCACATAATAGGTGTACCAGAAAGAGAAGAGAAACAGCAAGGGATAGGGAACTTTATTTGAAGAAATAATGACTGAAAATTTTCCTAACTTGGCAAAGGAAATAGACATACAAGCCCAGAATCACAGTGAGTCTCAAACAAGTCCAAATAAAGACACGTTATAATTAAAATGGCACAAGTTAAAGACAAATGGAGAACCCTAAATGCAACAAGGGCAACTAGTAAATTATAAGGGAGTATCCACATGACTGTCAGCTGATTTCTCAACAGAAACTTTGCAGGCCAGAAGGCACTGGCAGAAAATATTCAACATGATGAAAACTAAGGATCTACAACCAAGATTAATGTATCCACCAAGGCTATCATCCAAAATTGAAGGACAGATAAAGAGCTTCCCAGACAAGAAAAAGCTAAGAGTTCATCACCACCAAACCAGTATTACAAGGAATGTCAGAGGAATTTCTTTAAGGTGTGTCTGTCTGTCTGTGTGTGTAAAAATTATGAATAATACGTATCTATCAACAGTTACTTTCATTTTAAATTGATTAAAAGCTTCAATCAAAAGACATGGAGGGTATTGTGCTGACTGGAGTGTCAAACAGAGGAAGACAGATTCAAGTAGACTTTGCTTATAGGTGGTGATCCAAAGAAAAAATAAACGAGCAGAATAGAAACAGATTCAAAGACACAGAAAATATTTGGATTGTTGCCAGGTGGGTGGCAGATTGGGGGAGTGGGTCAAATAAGGGAAAGAGATTGGGAAATTCAAATGGGTTGTAACAAAGTAATAGTTATGCGGATGTAGGGTATAGGATGGGGAATGTAGTCAATCATGTATAATAATGACTATGTGTGGTGCTAGATGGGTACTAGACTTGTTAGGGTGATGGGAGTAGGGCTGGAGGTATGGATGAAAAGGGAGAACTACTTAAGTACAAATTAATAGCTACAATGTAAAATAGTCATAGGGATGTAAAGTACAGTATAGGGTATACAGTCAATAATGTAATAACTATGTACAGTGTCATATGGGTACCACATGTTATCAGAATGATGATTTTGTAAGGGACATAAATGTCTCATCATTATGTTTTACACCTGAAACTAATATAATACTGTATGTCAAATGTACTTGAAAAATAATAACTTTAAAAAATAGAGAAATCAATAACTTATATTAGCATTAATAGTTATTCCTATTACTTTTTACTTTAGTTAAATGTGTCTAACCATATGAAAATTAATATACATTTGAGTATTTTTACAAATGACTAAAATGACTTTGGTAGAGGGACATCATAACATGGTAGCTGCTTCCCAATTCTCCTAACAGATATACCAAACATTAAGTGCTTGAATTTGAAACCAAGATGACAGGAAAAATATTCCCCTAATAATTCCCCCAAAATGGCTTTTTAGATAACTAGAGTAAGTTTAAATATATAAACTCCTTATTTAGATCAGAAAATATATGTTTTTTCTCTTATGTTGAAAAGGGCCAGGGATGCCAGGATGGCTCAGCGGGTTGAGAGCCCACTTTGTGTTCCTGGGATCTGAGGATCAAATCCCAGCCCCAGCCCGTGCAGACCCATATGCTGAACTGGGGTGTGCCCCCAGTTTGGTACTTGCTGGGGACCATGTAGGAGGCTCCTGACCTGCTTCCTGCCCTCCATTGAAACTATATCAAAAACTAATGATGTACAACTGTGGCGACTGCTCTGGGCCCTCCCTCTTCTCTCTCTGTCAAAAAGAAAAACAATAAAAAGAAATCTTTAAAAAAAGAAGAGGGTCAAAACATCTACCATAACATTAAATTTCTATATTAACATTAAAAAATGCTTTCTTATCCAAGAAAAATGGACCAGAAGACAGATGTACATACTATTCCTGGTTATGCCTGAATATTAGCTGAAAATTGTGGGCAAGTCACTGAATGTCTCTGACCCTTAAGTTTTCCCACTTACAAAATGAGAGGGCTTGACTAAATTACCTCTTAAGGTAATTTTCCAAGTCTTGTTTTATGACAGTGAAAAATATCAAGTAAGAGACATTTTTGTTTGCTGATTCCTGGTCTTTGCTATATGACAGTAAAGAATGTTAAGGAAGAGACAGTTAAATTTCATATACAATTATTAAAATTATGTACGCCCTCTAGTGGGGGTTATTAAAAGAGAACCATGCTATTTCCTTTAAGGTTTCTACACAGAAACCTTTTACTTCAGGACTGAACTTTTTATTTTGCATAAAATATTTATTTTAGATTATACTACCATTTTGTGGTGCTGTGTGAAAAACTGACCAAGCACCCTTTTCACTTAAACACAATTTTATTCTCTTTGAAAAATTCTGAAATGTACCCTTAGTCAAATGACTAAATTTTATATTAGTAGTAAAATTTCCTTGGTACATGTTGGCTTTTGTTAAGCTAATAGTATAAAGATTATTACCTTTGGTAGCATGGGAGTATCCCTTTTCTTCTTTTTTTCTGAATTAGGGTCATCTAATAAGTCTGGCTCAAAGGTGTAAAGTTCAGTAAGTTCATTCATGGTAAAATGACGTTCGACCTGCTGCTGATCAACAACTCTAAAAGACAGTGACTGCTTAGTTACTTGCCGATCATAAATCTTATCTTCCATGGTTCCCTTTGTAAAAAGAAGTAACAACATACAAATAAAGAAATTTTGTTAACAGGAAGCTTAATCAAATAGAAATAGTTATTGGGTAATATGAAATGGCAAAACTTCACAGTAATATACTACCATAAAGCAAATTTTATTACCAGTGCTACTTAATTCATGAGAGATTGCATGTTTGGCATAGTTTACCCTAAGAAAAATCATTCTCTGTTATCTTACTAATATGATTCATGTGTTGCTTTATCTATTTCTGGACTTGGTGGAAGCATGAGAGCAGTCAGATACCAAGGTAAACAGAAAGAAAGGAGTACATGAAATGAAATTTTAGGGGGCTACTAAAGTAAGAATGAAAAAGAGCAGCTGGATTCTTATTCAATGGAATTTAGTAAGTTCTCAGCAATCACTATAAACTGCCCTTATATCAAGTCTTGTTTTCTATAATTTCAGGACAGAAGATTAATATAACTAAAATGCCATAACTATTACATATTTGACATTCTAATCTAGAATATAAAGGAAATCTTAATTTAAATAATATGAGTTTGCAATATAATTTACCAATTGTATCATGTACTAAAGACAGTCCAATGAGCAAGAATTTACCAGTAAACACCAGTCTCTGGTAAAGAAGTGCAGATTTGTAGGCAGGTAAAGAGAGTAGAATCTACTTCCAAAGCAGATGTATCAGTTAAAAGAGCAATTTAATAAACCTGTATTACCATGAACTGCATCCATGTCTTTATTTTTCTTAAATTGCAGTGTCTGTTTTATTTTTAATACCTAAATTTATATATGAAGGTAGTGACTAATATTCTTACCTAGGAAATATTACATATTCTTTGTTATTATGTTAACTTTCTCTTCTCATTTACCCATATTCTTCAATTTTGATGCCTGGTGGCCACTGAAAACAATGATAATATGATCTTTATGTCTATAAGCAATGTTAGACTAAGTTATTAGCTTTTGTATGTATGATAATTAAAATAACTATAAATGTTCTTTCCTAAACTAGCAAGAAAGTGCTAAATCTGTTTACCCATACAAATCCATCTAAATCTCAGAAAGTTGACATTATAGATATGGATAAACTATAAAACAAAAAATCATGACAAGCCAAAACTGACTTCTGTTTCACATTATCTTTATGTATAGCAATGATGTTCTCAACTTTGTTTGCCTCTCTAACGCATATATGTTCTGCACTCCAAAAATATTAACAGTTTCACCCAACCTTTCAATATGAAAAAGAGAATGAGACTATAAATTATAAACCTACCTGAGCTAAGAACCTGTATACATACACAGGTTTAGTTTGTCCAAAGCGATAAACTCTGAATATACTCTGGATGTCATAAGATGGATTCCAAGAAGCATCGAATATTATCACTCTATTAGCAGCTACGAGATTAATGCCAAGAGATCCTGCTTTGGTGGAAATAATAAACAATCGTCCTCTGAAAATGAAAATGTAGAATAAATGTTTAGTAACAATTGTTTCACAGATTATTTTAATTAAACCTATTTTTAATCCTAAGGCAGTTTTTTGAACAATCAGGAGTTCAGAGAATTCATTTCTCATTTACTGAAAAACATAAGAAATGTCTAAAGAGTCAGGTTAAACATTAATATACACAGGAAGAATCTTATTATGAGAAAATAAAATAGTCTGATTTAGGAATAAAGATAAATACGAAAATCAGATGTTTACAAAGTATTCAAGTCATTTACAGACTTATGAGTAAATGTAAAAAATTTTATGTATAACCCAAAAGTCCATATTATGTTCAGTACTGTTATGAGCACTGAGTACATCAAAATGAGACAGTACACAAGGCACTGAGTATAGTAGAAATGACCGACATGAAATTACAAAACAGTGTAATAAAGATAAGGAAAGAGGTTAGATAGATACAAGTTACTGAGGTAGCTAACTAGGATCAAGAAAACAAATGGCTCCAGAAATAATATGTTCAAGAAAAAAACAAAAACAAAACAAAAAACCAAACTGATAATGTCCTGTGTCAGAATACAAGAATATCAGAGATAACAAAAAAAAGTATAAACACTTTAACAGATATTATCTAGGCATTACTTTTCTAAATTGAATTGAATTACAGTAGCAATTGAATTATGACATTAACTCAAAAGATGGCGTTAATCAAATGAATGCTAGAATCACCATGCGACAGGCAGAACAGTCAAAGTAAATGGGAGAAGCCCGGCTGTTGTTCGAGGAGTAAAAGACCATTTTGAAGTGGTGTCTAAAATTTGAAAAATTTATGGAAGTACAACAACAATGGAGGCATGAACAGGCAACAGAACCTCCAACACACCTAACAACTGCACACATTCATAAGCTTGAGATGTCCAGTAAATTGAAATGGCATGCACAGCAATATAAGTGGAAACTTTGGTCAATGTTGCTCAAGTAGTAGTTTGCTGTTAATCAGAAGTGTCTGGATGCTGATGGTAACCACTTTGAGCACCTACTGTAATTGCAGAAGTCAAGCGTCACTTACCGTATAGACATATTTTGTTATACAATGAGTACTACAATTTGAATACAGTTTTTTACTTTCTTAAAATGTGTATACATTTTTTTGACACTTTCTATATTTCCATAGGAGAATTTGGAAATGAGTGATAGGTTCACAGAAAACTAAGCAAGTGGTAAAAACAAAATTAAGCAAGTATACAAAAAGAAAAAGCAATCATAGTATTTCAAATGGCTTTAGTGTGAATATTTACATAGTTACAATAATGCAAATACTCCAAATTGATTCAACAAATATTATGAAAAAATATACTGAGAAAATGAATGAGGAAAAGTGTGTGTGTATGTGCATGTAAGTTCTCACCATAGATTGTATAATAGAAATATATACATGTAAATATAATACCAGAAGAATTATGAAGAGTTGATTTTGGTTACCTGGAAAAAGCAGAAATCATGTGTAGGAAGGGGTTGGTATACAGACTGGTTTTTATTTTAAGGCTTGTAAAATTAGTTGTTTTTTAAATATGTAAATGTATTACTTTGATATAAAAGCAAATTTAATTTGAAAAGATTATATATAACATTCAAAAAATATATATATAAACATGTTTAAAGGAAAAAAAAATATTCAGCTTCATTTCACAGAACAAACCCCATTCACATCATGGTAAAATAACCATAGGTTTCTCTTTCCTAAGCATATACAATTTTGGCTTTATATAAGCAAGATAATGTCTGTGTATACTGTTTATTTAATGAGCATCTCCTCAAATTTCTTGGTAAACATCATGCTTGGCAGTTGCATAATATTCCACTGGATAACTTATAATTTGATCATGGTTGGCAACTTTGAGTGAGAAAAACTCTCTAATATATAATAAGCTCTCAAGAATCACTACAAAATCCCGTTAACACAGCCAGCCTTATAAGAACTTAAGGCTGAAAATAAAAAAAAATATGTATAACACAGAGTTATACTCTAGCTATTCAACAGGTTACATAACCATTAAAAATGTACAATATTGTGCTATGTGAAAAAAAAGAATATAAAACTTTATTAATTATAATGGCAACTGCATTAAAAACAAAACATACATACATCCAATATTAACAGTGGTTATCTCTGGTCACTGGGGTTACAATAATCATTTTCTTCTTTATACTTCTCTTAAAATACACACTCATTACAGAGAATGAACCGGAATTTCTAATTTAATTAATGGATATATGAGGTCTGACAATTAAGTTTGTGAAATCATCCTAGAAAATGTGCGACATACACCTCATTGCTGAATATCACTATGATCACCTTAAAAGTACCCCTCTTGGCAAGCTATGTACTGATGCCAGCACCTAGTCCATCCTTCAAAGCAATTTTAGAACTCTTTCTCTGGAATGGTCTATCAGAGCTGTCATTGTATTACCCCTTGATGTCCTGAATGTCATCAAAATGTCTTCCTTTCAGTATTTCCTTTATCTTCAAGTAAAGAAAAAACTCACTGGGGGCCAGATCAGGTGAGTAGAGAGGGTTATTTCTTTACTAGTTAAAAACTCCTTCACAGACAGTGTCATGTGAGCTGGTGTATTGTGATGCAAAAGCCATGAATTGTTGGAAAAAGGCTCTGGTCATTTTCATTTAACTTTTTCATGCAGCCATTTCAGCACTTCCAAATAGGCAACTTGGATGACTGTCCAGTTGGTACAAATTCATAAAGAACAATCCCTCTGATATTAAAAGAGTTAGCAAAATCATTTTGACTCCTTTTTTATAATATACTTTATATTTATTTGTAATAATATATGAATGTATTTTATTATATTAGTTGTATTACTTATATTTTATTAACATATAATGTAAATATATACACTAACATAATTTAAATATTTATTTATTTTTATTGTTTTTTGACAGAGAGAGAGAGAGATACAGAGACAGAGAGAGAACTGAACTGGGGGAGCTCCCAGTTCAGCATATGGTTCCGCACGGGCTGGGGCCAGGATTTGATCCCTGGTCCCCGGGGCTGCAAAGTGAGCGCTTAACCCACTAAGCCATCCCGGCTTCCCACACTAACATAATTTAAATGACAGATCTGAAATTGTGCATTGTGAATTGTATATTTATAGTTGCACAACTATACATATTTGCATTTTTCTAAATAACTGTCATCTTCTGAATATCCATGAATTATTAGGTTTTTTTTTGACAGAGAGAGAGAGAGAGAGAGAGAGAAATAGATACAGAGACAGAGAGAGGACTGAACTGGGGGAGCTCCCAGTTCAGCATATGGTTCCGCACGGGCCGGGGCCGGGACACGAACCTCAGTCCCCGGCGCTGCAAAATGAGTGCCCAACCCACTGAGCCATCCCGGCTTCCCCTTCATGAATTATTTAAAATGGTCTCACAAAATGTGCAAATGTATACACAAGAGAGTTTGTGATTTCTTTAAAACTTATGAAGAAAAATGCACATGCAAATACACTAATAAAAGTAATGTCATGAAAGTACAATTTTTCATAATTCTATTTACTGAAAGAACCTTCAGAAGCTATTAGACCTACAGCTACAACATTCTTCACACTTCTGGCTTCTTTATTTCTCAAGTCATCCAAATTAATGATTGACATTTAGTCATCTCAGATATGGATTTAGCAAAGATCAATGGTTAATCTTTTCTTTTTTTATTTTGCAATTTCCCTTTTTTGTTTTCATTTTCTAATTTATTGTATTTATTTATTTTTACATTTAATGCACCCTCCCCACATCCCCCAGCCCTCCCCCCTCATCGCCCAACCCCTACCCCCAGGCAACTACCAAACCACTATGTCCATGAGTTTTTGATTCTTGTTACTTTCAGCTTTATATTCCACCTATGAGTGAAGTCATATGTTTCTTGATCCTTTCAGTCTGAATTATTTCACTTAATGTTTTTTGTTTATTTGTTTGTTTGTTTTATAGGACTTGTTTTTTAATATATTTATTTATTTATTTATTTATTTTTGACAGAGAGAGAGAGAGAGAGAGAGAGAGAGAGAGAGAGAGAGAGAGAGAGAGAACTGAACTGTGGGAGCTCTCAGTTCAGCATATGGGTTCCACACGGGCTGGGGCCGGGATTCGATCCTCGGTCCCCAGAGCTAAAAGTGAGCGCTTAACCCACTGAGCCATCCCAGCTTCCCCACACTTAATGTTTTCAAGGTTCATCCATGTTGTCACAAATTGCTGTATTTCACCTTTTCTTATTGCTGAGTAACATTCCATTGTATAAATGTACCACAACTTCATTATCCAGTCATCTATCAGAGGACACTTTGGTCGTTTCCATGACTTGGCCACTGTGAACAGTGCTGCAATGAACATTCAGGAACATATATCTTTGCAGATTAAGGTATTCAGGTTTTAGGGTAGATACCAAGAGGGATTGCTGGGTCTTTTGGCAATTCCATTCCTAATTTTCTGAGGAATCTCCATACTGCCTTCACAGTGGTTGTACCAATTTACATTTCCACCAGCAGTGCATGAGGATTCCTTTTCGTCCACAGCCTCTCCAGCACTTGTTATTGCTTGTCTTGTGGATTATAGCCATTCTAACAGGTGTGAGGTGGTATCTCATTGTGTTTTTTATTTGCATCTCCCTAATTGCTAGTGATATTGAGCATTTTTTTCATGTGTCTGATAGCTGTTTATATGTCTTCAGGGAAGAAGTGCCTATTTAGGACTTCTGCCCATTTTTTAATTGGATCGTGCTTTTTGTTGTTGAGTTGTATGAGTTGTTTATATATTTTAGATATTAACCCCTGATCAGAGGCATTGTTTGCAAATATTTTCGCCCATTCGGTTGGTTTTCATTTTACTTTTATTGATAGTGTCTTTTGCTGTATGGATGCTTTTCAATTTGATATAATCCCACTCATTTATTTTTGCTTTTACTTCCCGTACCTTTGGGGTCAATTTCATAAAGTACTCTCTGAGACCAAGGTCTATACGTTTAGTGTCGATGCTTTCTTCTATGCATTTTATTGTTTTGGATACTATGTAGAGGTCTTTAATCCACTTTGAGTTAATTTTGGTATATGGTGACAGTTCACAGTCCAGATTCATTCTTTTGCATGTGGTTTTCCAATTTTCTCAGAACTATTTACTAAAAAGGGTTGCTTGGGGAAGCTGGGATGGCTCAGTGGGTTCAGAGCTCACTTTGCAGCCCCGGGGAACTAGTACCAAATCCTGGTCCCAGCCTGTGAGGACCCATATGCTGAACTGGGGTGTGCCCCCAGTTCGTTTCTCACCGGGGTGAGACCCTGGCCCAGTTCCTGCCCTGTGCAGCCCCGCGCCCACCTGTGGAAAGAAACTATGTGGAAAAAAACAATGATTTGCAACTATGGAGACTGTTTAGGGCCCTCCCCCTTCTCTGTCTCTGTATGTCTCTCTCGCTGTCAAAAACAATAAAAAGAAAAAAGAGGGTTTCTTTTCTCCATTGTATATTTTTTGATCCTTTGTCAAAAATTATCTGTCCATATGTTTGTGGGTTTATTTCAGGATTTTCGATTTTGCTCCATTGGTCTGTATGTCTATTTTTCTGCCAATACCAATCAATTTTGATTACTGACGCTTTGTTGTATAGACTGAAGAGTGTGATGCCTCCTGCCTTAGTCTTTTTTGGAAGAATGCTTTGGTGATTCGGACATTTTTGTGGTTCCATGCGAACCTGTTAAATTTTATTTTTCCTATTTCTTGAAAGAATGTCAGTGGAATTTTTATTAGAATTGCATTAAATCTGTATATTGCTTTGGGTAATATGGCCATTTTAACTCTCTTGATTCTTCCAATCTGTGAACACAGAATATCTTTCCATTTCTTTGTATCTTCTTCAAATTCTTTTAATAGTGTCTTACAGTTTTTCCGTCATGTTCTTTGTTAAGTTTATTCCTATTTTATTCTTTTTGTTTTAATCACAAAAGGTATTGTTTCTCTCATTTCTTTTTCTGAAGTTTCATTGTTTGCATATAAAAATGCTGTAGATTTTTGTACACTGATTTTGTGTCTTGCAACTTTATTATATTTATTTATTATTTGTGGGAAAGCTGGGATGGCTCAGCGGGTTAAGCGCTCGCTTTGAAGCCCCGGGAACCAAGGATCAAATCCTGGCCCTGGCCTATGCGGACCCACATGCTGAACTGAGGTGTGTCCCAGTTCAGTTCTTGCTGGCACAGCCCCATGCCCACCTGTGGAGTGAAACATATGGAAAACTAATGTCGACTATGGAGACTGCTCTGGGCCCTCCCCCTTCTCTCTGTCTCTCTCTGTCTCTGTTTCTCTCTGTC
>PVKE010033842.1:0-17705 GCA_004027555.1 Craseonycteris thonglongyai | reverse complement strand
ATACAAAACTGAAAGTAACAAAGAAACAAAAACTTATGGACACAGTCAATAGTTTGGTGTTCACCTGAGGGTAAGGGGAGGAGGGGGGAGGTTGGGGCATGGGGAGTTGGGAGTGGGCACCAGATATGTGATGATGAAAGGAGAGCTGATTCTGGGTGGTGGGCACATAATACAATGCATAGATGATGTGGTGTGGAGTTGTGCACCTGGAAACTATATAGCCAACTAATGTCACTCCAATACAATTAACAGTAAAAAAAATTTTTTTTAATTAAATTAAAAAATGTGGAAAAAAAAAAGGAGTGCCAAGGCTCACCAGAGACCACTAGAAGCTGGGGAAGAGGCCTGGAGCAGTCTCTTTCAGAAGCCTCAGAGGGAACCAAGCCTGGGACTTCTGACCTCCAGAACTGGTAGAAATTCAGTTTTGTTATTCACAGTTCTCAGCTTGTGGTATTTTGTCATGGCTACCCCATGAAACTAACACAATTTATGCATGTTCACATATGTGCATGTATGTTTGTGTATGTGCATATATATTCCAAATGCCAATAGAGTTCTGGTATCATGTTAAAAAAAATGGAAGATGAAAAGGCAAAACCATGGAGGCAGAAAAAAGATCTTCAAACATAGTTTCCAAGGGTTAGTGCAGGGATAGAAAAAAACAGGTAAAACACAGAAAATTTTAGAGCAGCGAAAATACTCTGTATGATAACATAGTGGTGGATACATTTATTATACATTTGTCCAAATCCATAGAATGTACAACACCAAGAGTGAACACTAATGTAAACAGAATTTCGGTGGTAATTATGTGTCAATGTACATCCATAAACTGTAAAAAGAGGTACAACTCTGATGCAGTATGTTCATAATGGAGAAGGCTATATACATGTAGGAGCAGAGTGTATACGAGAAATGTCAGTACCTTCTCTCAATTTTGCTGAGAACAAAAGCTACTCTAACAATGCATATTAGAAAAAAAACTTTAATGAGAAGAAAGATGATTATATTAACGAAAGGGCTTAGAGAATATACTAAAAACTCTATTTGCCTGGCTAAACAACCATTCCTCTTCTTCCTTGGTAAAATAACTGAATTTGTTTAAGTTGGCACTATGCCCATCCAAAAACTACATTCCCCAGTCCTTGCAGGTGCATGAGGCATTGTTTTTGCCTAATTGTATTTACAAATAGAGTTACATGGAAATTTTGGGAAGTCTTCCTAAAGGTAGGAGCCACGTAATTTTTGTTCTCTTCTTTCTTCCACATGGCTTCCTGTAACTGCTACGATGGCTTCCAGAGGTCCTCAAACTTTTTAATCAGGGGGCCAGTTCACTATCCCGCAGACCGTTGGAGGGCTGGACTGTGAGCCAGGGATGAGTCGGCTGCTAAGCAGGACAGGCAGAGTTGGCAAAAACACCCGGCGGGCCAGATAAATGTTTTCAGCAGGCCACATGTGGCCCGTGGGCCGTAGTTTGGTAGTTTGAGGATGGCTGATAGGAGAACACTGTTATCTATTGATACATTTTAAAACACCCCCAAATGTAGTGGCTTTACGAAACAAACATACTTGTATAATTATATATACCAACTCTGGGAAACAGATGATTCTCCTTCTCTATAGAACAAAAGTTTAAGGTCTCATTAAAATGAACCCGGGCTGCAGGGCAGGTCTGCAAGACCATGACAGCTTACTCTTATTGCTGACACTTTGATAAGAGTGACTAAAAGGTTGAACTCAGTTGGCTCCTCTCCATCTCCATGAATTTCAGAGCCTGTCTGGAGAATCTCCACAATACGGTAGTTGAGTTTGTTACACGACGGCTCAGGGCTCCAAGAGAAAGTGTTTTAGGGAGAAACTGACAGTATTTAGAGGTATGGGCCTGAAGATTGGCACAGCATTACTTCTGCCACATTCTATTAGTCAAAGTAACCACACATCCTCTGCAGATTCAAGAAGTGGTGATGTATACCTCGTCTTTCAATGGGAAAAATGCAAAAAACTTGTGCCATCTTTAATCTGCCATAGATGACCTAAGGATGGCAAGAAATGAGCTGGTAGTGTTGTACCCAGAAAAATGAGATTCAGACCCCAAGCAGGTTTCAAAGTGAGGGAGTCTTTATTCAAAAGCCAGGGACCATGGAGGACTCACGTTTTTCAAAAACCTGCTGCCTCCAACTGGGGAAAGTCCACAGCTTATATTTGCAAAAAGCCACATCCTATTTACCTAGCTTAGCCCAGCAAAGCAGTGTACAGACTCTAAAAAGTATGGTGAACAAGGGCATAACACTTCTGGTTAAGTGAGATATTCTAGCATGGGTACAGCAATTTCTGGTTAAACTATATATCAGCTGAGGGTATGGGGCACTGCAGGGTGGACAGGGGTGACTGGAAAGTTACAGAGCAGGGAAGTTACAGAGTCGGGGGCTATCGGAGCAATGGTGGAGAATTACAGGACAGGCTGGAGCAAGCTAGCATGGTTACATAAGCTAATCTGGCAGTTAGCCATTGCAGTTACTGCAGAGCAGAAAACCTCTTAAGCTGGTGCATGACAAACCACATCCTGGCATGTTAGATCACTCTGTCTTGGGGGCGGGGGGGGGGGGGTTGGCAGTGCTGTCCCTCATTCCTTGCTCTAATTCTTAGGGTCCATATCTCACTAAGAGCCTGGGTCCCTGATGATTTAGAGCTTCTAAGCTGGCTCTATGCTGCTTACATCTGACTTAATTTTATGTTACAGTAAAATAACTTTCCATCTGTTTTAACCCACTATAGATTTCTATTGCATGCAGGAGAAACATTCTTGGAACTTCAATGAGAATTTTGTAGGGTTTGGAGACCCGAATCATGATGATTTACTTATGTTCAACCTTTATCTTCCAGGGAGCGCCAAAGTCCTCTATCATAGCATACCTAGTGGCAATAGATATACAATTTTTATCTTAGAATATCTTACCTGCAACTTTCTTCTGGTTGATATGTAAAAGTTATGTAATTTTGGAATACATCTGAAATTTGATCTTAAAGTTTATAGTGACAACATTTATAAACAATCACATTATTCACAATAAGCCGTAAAGTAGAAGAAAAATTTCTCTAAATATCTACATCTACTACTAATATTACGACTACTGTTACTAGTTACAACAGAATTTAAGCACCATACCAGAGAAAGTACTCAGTTTACTTTTTGTCCTCTCTACAGATAACAGTAGAAAAGCAATTTCTACCTATATAGAGAGGCAATCAAATAATTAAAGAATATATAGCCAAAATACATTGAAAAGCATTGCAGGTTATAGCAGGTGGTTAATTAATGACAATACCATAATATTTCCATGATTTAGTTTCTCATTCAAAATTGAGATATATTTATACTTGATATTTTATTGATATTTATTTGTTCTTTTTCCTAAGGATTCCTCCCCCAAATCATATCAGGTGACTCCATTGAAGTAGAGTCCACCTCCAGGAGTGGTCACTACAAATCATGGTGAGAACAAATGGATTGAAGCAAATCCAGGGACCAACCTTCAGGACAATCATGATCTTATAAGAAGAAAATATATATTAGTAAAATATGAGTCAGAATATGGGTGCAGGGTAAGCAAATAAACAGAAATGTGGAAACTCTCCCTGAGGAAATATACGTTAAAATCAGTTCTTGAAAGAAGTGAATAAAAGGAAGAGGTGGATCCTGTTTCCATAATGTGACATAATATGTGCTAACCTCCAAGGACAATAAACATTGTAACAGTGGGGGACTCAGATAAGAAACAAAAGAACGAAATTCAGGGAAATAAGAATGGCATTCTTTGGTACTATATGCAAGAGAACAAAATAGATAATATTAAGGATATAATGATAAAGTTGAGTCCTGAACTATTAAAAGATTAAAAAAAAAAATCTCATTCCAATATTTGTTCAAGTTTTCTCATTCGTACAGATCACAACAGTAAATGACCACCAGAGAAACCAAATATTTCTCCTCTTCACCTTCAGACACTTCAAAAGGGCCTACAGAATACCTTTTCCCACTAGCAGGTATTCAGTGCCATTCCATTAATCAACTACCTTATACATAAACAAAACTATCCAAGGACCATTCACTGTAGAGCTACACTGAGCTCTACATCATTAGCTTCCTGAATGCTGCTGGTTCACTATAACTCCTTATTTAGATTAATAATATACTACATATTTAGGTACATCCAGGAAATTTAGGAACAATCCTTTAGCAAATCTGCCACTAGAATAAACATATAATGCATTGACTTTAAGATAAGAAATAAGATCAACAGGTTAATAGGGTCCCTAATTTCAAAATGTATTTTGAAATTTCCCAAGAGAGGATGACAAAATAATTTTGTTCTCTCATTAAAATCTTGTTCTAGATAACACTCAGCTGTACAAACTCTGTTCTCTGTTGTCAATATTCTCTGCTACTTGTGTCCTTATTTTGGTGAAGATATCTATGGAATTGCATATACTAATAATAGTGAGTATCTTTCATAATAGCTTTTACACCATGCCCCATTAGGGTTTCTTTTTACACTAGCCTGGCATGATAGTATAATTTCCTAATAAATGCTATATTATTAAGGATAAATAATAATTTAACAAGATACTAATATAGCACAAGTTTAAATTGCAAATTCAATGAAGCCTTCATTTTGTTGTACATTGCTCTAATCATTGTTATTCTTGCAATAAAATATTAGAATCCTGTAAAGGTAAAAAGAAACATGGAAATAGTTCCCACCTGCTTTGTATTCTTGACTATTAATAAATGTATGTCTTTAGAAGGAGCAATTCACTGGCTTAAACATGATTAGTTATTAAAGTGAATGCTCAGGAATATTCTGAAAAGCTTTTTAGAAATTACTTTCAAAATGAACAATGTTGATTCCTTTCTAACTCTTCTGGTTCTGCTAATGTGAGAATTAATAAATTGCCAAGCCTGTTTTCAGATTTTCTTTCTTTCTTTCCTAAATTTTATTATACTTTAGGTTATTGTGTCTAGCTCTGAGCATTTTTCTTCACATATAGTTTCTAATAAATAAAATTCTTCTTGTGTGCTTTCACCATATTAACCATCACACACACACATGCATACACACATGTACATACATATATGTATATACACACACATATGTATATGTGTATGTATGTGTGTGTGTGTATGTGTGTGTATATATATGTATATATATATATATATATATATATATATATATATGAGGGAGATATGGAGTCATGTACTGCATAACTATGTTTCAGTCAGTGATGGACCACATATACAGAAGTGGTCCTATAAGATTATAATAGAGCTGAAAAATTCCTGTTGGCTAGTGATTTGCTAGTCCATGATTTGAAAGGATTTGCCAAAGATGAGGAGATTGCAAAAATTAACAGGCTTTGGCTAAGATGCTAACCAGTTTTAATCTCAGTGTGGGTGGCAATGACATTGAGGAGCTTCTAAAGAGGGTTCCTGAGGCACTGACTAATGAGGAGTTGTTGCAACTGGAACAGAAACACAGCCAAAGAAGAGTCAAAAGAAAAAGAAAATGCAGAGGAAGAACCCCCGAGAAAATTCACAGAGAAGTGTTTAGCAGAAGCTTTTGCAGACCTCAACAAGCTCCTTAAGAAGTTCATAAATATGGACCCCAACAACGAAAGCTTTTCGTTAATAAAGAATGTCCATGGTGCAGTATTGACTCACTAGATACTCTATGGTAAAAACAAAACAAAACCAACCAAACAAATCACAATTAACACATTTTTGGAAAGAGGGACAGTTCCTAAGAAGAGCCTCAGGCAGGTCCTTCAGGAGGTTCCAGGAGAAGACATTGTCTTCACAGGAGGTGACAGTTCCATGCTTGTTACTACCTGTGAAGGCCTCCCATGGGGACAAGAGGTGGAGGTGGACAGCAGTGTATTGATCCTGACCTTGTGTAGGCCTAGGCTCATGTGCATGTTTGAGTCTTAGTTTTTAATAAAAATGTTTAAAAAGTAAAAATAAATATTTATAGAATAAAAGCTTATATAATAAGGAAATAAAGAAAATTATTTTTCTGTATAGCTAATGTTTCTTTATTTTAAACTGTTATAATAGGAGTTAAAAGTCAAGGGAAGCTGGGATGGCTCAGCGGGTTAAGTGCTCGCTTTGCAACCCCAAGGATTGAGGATCAAATCCCAGCCCCGACCCGTGGGGACCCATATGCTGAACTGGGGTGTGCTTCCCATGCAGGAGGCTCCCAGCCCAATTCTCACCCTGTGCAGCCCCCTGCCCACCTATGTGAAACAAAACCATGTCAAAAACTGATGACGTACAACTATGGAGACTGCTCTGGGCCCTCTCCCTTCTCTTTGTGTCTGTCTCCCTCTGTCTCTATCAAAACCAAAAAGATCTTAAAAAAAAGTTAAAAAGATTAGAGTTTATAAAGCTAAGTTTAATTTATTATTGAAGAAAGAATGTACTATCAGTTTAGTGTAGCTTGGGTGTGCAGTGTTTATAAAGCCTCCAGCAGTGTGCAGTCGTGTCTTGGGCCTTCACATTCACTCACCACTAACTCACTGCTTCACCCAGAGCAACGTCAAGTCCTGACAACTTCAGTCATGCTAAGTGCCATATACAGGTACATGTTTATCTTTTATACTATATATTTAATGTACACTGTCTATGTTTAGATATGCTTATATAAACAAATACCATTGTGTTACCATAGAATTGCCCACACTATTCAGTATAGTAATATGCTGTACAGGTTTGTAGCCTAGGAGCAGCAGCTCAGGTGTGTATGTGGTTGTACCATCTAGGTTTGTGTAAGACATTCTGTGATATTTGCACAGTGACAAAGCCACCTAATAATGCATTTTTCAGAACATGTCCTATTCATAAAGTGACACATGACAATATTCAATATATCAATAAATATAAATATACATATTTATATTATATATGAGGTCTGACAATTAACTATGTGAACTTATCCTAGAAAAAGTACTACATACCTCATTGCTAAATATCACTATCGTCACCTTTGAAGTGCTCCCCTTGGGATGCTATACACTGACACCAGTGCCTAGTTCACCCTTCAAAGCAATTTTGGAACTCTTTTTCTTGAATGACCATCAGAGCTATTGTCCTGTTAACCTTGATGTCCTGACTATCATCAAATGTCCTCCTTTCAAGATTTTCTTTATCTTCAAGTAAAGAAATAAGTCATTGGGGGCCAAATCAGGGAGTGGGGAGGATGCTCCAATACAGTTATCTGTTTACTGGCTACAAACTCCCTCACAGACAGTGCTGTGTGAGCTGGTGCATTGTTGTGATGCAAGAGCCATGAGTTGGTGAAAGTTCAGATTGTTTTTGTCTAACTTTTTCACACAGCTTTGTCAGCATTTCCAATTAATCAACTTGATTAACTGTCCAGTTTGTATGAATTTGTAATGAACAATTTCGCTGATGTCAAAAAGGTAAGCGACATCATTTTGACTCTTGATATTCACTGATAGAACTTTTGTGTTGTGAAGAACTGGCTGACTTCCACTGTGCACTTCGATGCTTTGTTCAGGGTTGTAATGGCACACGCATATTTCGTCACTGGTGATAACATAGACCAAAATGTCATCTTGCCTCTCCAAATAGTCTTGCTAAACTTTGTCTCTCCTTTGCTTTTGTTCATTGGTGAGCTCCTTCAGGACCATTTTTGCATACACCTTTCTCATGCCAAGATTTTCAGTTCAGAATTTCCTGTTTCTCTATCAATGTTGATTTGATCTTCTATGCTTTGCACAGTCAGCCAACAATTTTGACACATAATCCGACAATTTTTTTGCAATGTTTTCATCAGTTCTGCTCATTACCGGATGCCCTCGCGTCTCCTTATCAGTGATGCTTTCTCCCTCCTCAGAAAAAAAAAAACAAACACTTAATCTATTTCTATGCTGCCATTTTCTTCATGGCATTTTGTTCATGAACTTGGATGAACATGTTCCTGATTTCACTTCCACTCTTGCCAAGTTTAATAGCATATTTGTTTCTAATCATAGTAACTTTTTTTTTATTGTTAAATTTATTGGGGTAACATTGGTTGGCAAAAATTCATAGGTTCCAGGTATACAATTTTACATGATATTTGTCTATGCATTGCATTATGTGCTCAGCACCCAGAAGCAGCTCTCTTTCCATCACCATATATTTGATGCCCCCTCCGTAGACCCCCACCCCACCTCCTCTCCCACCCACCTCCCCCACTTACCCTCAGGTAACCACTAAACTGTTGACTGTGTCCATGAGTTTTTGTTTCTTTGTTACTTTCAATTTTATAGGAGGAATATAAAACAAGGAATTTAATGTTTGTTCATTGCTCTAATTTAAACTCCAATATTCTGGCGGCAACACACAAAAATACACAACAATAGTAATGAATGCCACTTAGCAACACCCCACCACATGTCAACAGAAACACAGCTCTGAGATACTGATACTCTAAGGTTATGAATCTTTACCGCAGTGTTTATACGTTGTTGCCAATGTAAGTGCACGGAGGCAAGTTCACAAACTTAATCACCAGACCTCATATATGTAAAACGGCTGCTACTTAATCCAAGTAGTTGTGCAAACATGTAAGAAATATATTTTTCTTATCTGGGTCTAAGTGTTCACATGTGAAAATCTGGATATCAAAAGTAAAAGTTGCCAGCTTTATAATCATTCTCCAAAGACCCAATCCCTCATTCCAACATTCTTAATTAAATACATTTCTTTAACAGAGTAATTTGAAGTTGCGTATTCTGTTTCTATGTATCTATTATTAAACCTTTTATTCCAGTTCATTAATTTTCTTTGTCTTTAGTCCATTAACTTTTTTATATTTGTTATAAGATTTTCTTCATTATTCATATTTTATAGAATTCTATATTCTATTGGCTAATCTTTAATAATACTTTTAATCTCTTTCCTGAATATCTCTTCTTGTCTTGTTAGTATCATAATTATTTTTGTAGATGTGATATTATAAATGATTTTATAATATCCTTTGTTGTCTAAAATAAAGTGTTTTAATTTTTTCCATTTTTTAAATTTCTTTCAGATATATTAACTTTTTTTTAAGATTTATTTTGTCATTTGAGAGAAGGTGAGAGAGAGAAAGGGAGAAGGGATAAGGGCCCAGAGCAGTCTCCATAGCTGTACATCATCACTTTTTTGACATAGTTTTATTCCACAAAGATGGATGTGGGGCTGAATATGGCAGAGCTGAGCCAGGGGCCTCCTGCATGGGAGGCAAGAACCTTCATCGCCATCCTGGTGGTTACCAGCTGCACTGCAGTGCAGCATATGGGTTTCCACGGGCCGGGGCAGAGATTTGATTCCCAGACCTCATGGTTGCAAGGCAAGTGCTCAACCTGCTGAGCTGTCCTGATTTTCCCTTAAAGTTTTTTATTTATTTATATAAGTCCTGTATATTTCTTTTAAAATATTTTGCTGGATAATTTATATTTTCAATTGAGGTCAAATGGGCTCCTTTATTTGACAATATGTTTAAACTCAGTCATGTACAAGAAAGTTAATTTTAAACAATTAATATTATTAGACTTGTTACTGAATTACCATTATTTCAATTTTATCAATTAACATTAATACATAATATCACTACATTTAATTATATTTTCTGTAAATAATAATTTTTCTCAAATACCACATTTCTACCATTCAATTACTTTTATGTCATATTAAGCATTTTCAACATGAAAACAAGTTCTGAATAAATTTATTCAAATTTTGTGTGTTACATGCAGTTATTTGTAGGATTTTTTGAGGCATGAAATATTCAATTTTTATATTGTCAAATCTATCATTTTTCCTGTTTGTTTTATAATTAATGGAGCCTCTTAAATGTGTTAATCTAAAATTTTTCTTTCAATTTTTCAGTTAAATGATTATATTAACACAAGATATTCAGTAAGTGAACTATACCTCTCATTGATTTGCAGTCATGCTTTATATACTTAATTTATCTTATATTGATTTTAATATAGTATATATTGATATCAATGTATTGGACAAGACACGTTCTCTATTTTACTTGTATTATCCAACAGCTATTGAGTAAATTAATCCATTTTTATTTTTTTCCACACTGGAAAGCGAAAGGTAGACTTCACTGTGTCTCATAAATTGTGCGAAAGATGGAAAAAAGACAGGATTTCACTGACTAATGCATACAAGTTCTTACTTTCGTCTTAAAGATGTAGGTACTAGGAATAGGAGGAACACAGATGACATTTATAAGATTTTTAGTTTGGGTTCCCTTGGAGACCACCAAGTGAGTTTATCCCCTGCAGTCTCCCTCTTGCTCCCCTTGGTACTGACAATAGAGTTAAGATATCTACAACTAAGAAAGATCGGTAAAGGAGAAATTTGAGTCAATTTTTCAATATTTGATTAACTGGGTATGCAAATATGCAGGTGAGAGCCACTAAAGGATGCCATATATGAGCATATTCTTTTTTCCTTCTCCAACACCGTGGGAAACAGATCAGCAGCATTACTTACTTCTCCCCAAAGGTTGGCTGTGTAAGCAGTTATTGTTAGCAAATACTGACAATACAAAGTTAACGATGAGTGCTCAAAGAATCAACAGCCATTCCAGGAGAGTCCTCCCAATGAGAGGAAGAGATAATAAATAATGAAAAAACTATTTATAGCCAAGTACATAGCACTGCACTGACCAGCAGAAGATGCTTTTAAACAAGTATGAAAATTGAAGATGATATTGTATTATCTAAAAAGTTTTATAGTATGATATGTAAGTTAAATGGTAGATACAGATTATATATATATATATATATATATATATATATATATCACATTAACTATAAATCAAAATATTTAAATATATATGTAAGCTAAGATTAAAGAGTAAAACAGTAAATTAAACAGAAACTGAATCCAGATATTGCCCTAATAATGAACAAGAAAATAGAAATGTAAGATATATAATTATAAAAAGGTTAGAAGATTCAGTAGTTACAATATTCATTTTAATGTAAAGTTTTAAATAATTTTCTTTAAAAAAACCAGACATGGGGAAGCCGTGATGGCTCAGTGGGTTAAGCGCTCACTTTGCAGCACCGTGGACCCAGGATCAAATCCCGGCTCCGGCCCATGTGGACCCATGTGCTGAACTGGGGAGTGCCCCCAGGTCAGTTCTCTCTCTGTCTCTGTATCTCTCTCTCTGTCAAAATAATAATAATAATAATAATAATAATAATAATAATAATAATAATAATATTAAAAGAAAAACCAGACAGAAAGAAAGTTTGAAGATATACGACTGTCTGGTTTCTGATAATATGGCAATTTTGATTACTCATACCAACGTTCTAGATGAAACAATTACCAAGTAGTAGAACAGAAATTGCAGCAAAATAATAGAAAACCTAAAAAACAACAACAGGCTGACTAGAGGGACGGCCAGTGTCTATGCAGATACGTAAAATGAAAGAATTCAGCAAAGCCCCAAAAGAGTCCTCCTGAGGACATTTGCCAAGCCAGTGGGCCGTGAGCTCTGCTTTAAATGTTGGTGGGTGCAGAGGAGAGGGATAAAATTCTAGAGCCTATCAAAAAGGTGGAGTCTAAGTAAGAGGAGAACACTACTCAAAATAATTAAGGACTCCAAAAACTACGTCTTTCAAGTCAGTGTTAATCAGAATTAAATGTTTTCTAAGTCTAAAACAGCTATGGAGGGCTATAGTCCTTAGTCCTTCAGCAAGCTCTGGAAAAATCTATTTTCTTGCACTTTCGAACTTCTAGAAGCCATCTAAATTTCTTGACACTATCTTCAAAACAGCCACTTATTGTAGAATCTTCTCTTGTATCTGAACTCTGCTTCCACTATCACATTATTTTTTTATGATTCTGATCCTCTTGCCCACTCTAATAGGACTCTTGTAATTACATTGGGCCCACCCAGACAATTGAGAATAATGTCTTTACCTCAGAATTATATCAGTTACGTTCTCAAATTTCCTTTTTCCAGCTAATAAGATGACATATTCACAGGTTCCCAGGGATTAGGACATGAGCATCTTCAAGGAATATGGTTCAGGCTATCATAGAAGCTCATTCAAAGTAACTCAAGTAGTGTACTAATTTAAAGTAGTGACTCATACATCTAAGGAGGTACATTCTTGTGTATTCCCTTAGGCCCTGGGAGGAAGCTAATAAACATTTTTCTGGAGAAAAAAAAACTTTAATGTAGACCTCAAACAATATCCATATGTTTGCAAGATAACCAATGACTTACACTAAAAATCTATCAAATACACAATAAAACAGACACAAATAACAAAATATATATATATATATAGAGAGAGGAAATAGATATTAAAATTATCAAAATAATTACTGCTAGCAAATTTGTGAGATTATAAAATAATGATAATGTTCAAGTTTGAAGAAATTTGAAGCAAACTTGGAAATACATGCAGAGATTAGGAATTATAAGCAAATACCTAGGGGAAGCCAGGATGGCTCAGCAGGTTAAGCTCTCACTTTGTAGCCCTGGGGATTGAGGATCGAAGCCCAGCTCCTGCCTGTGTGGACCCATATGCTCAACTAGGGTGTGCTTCCCATGTGGGAGGCCCCCAGCCCATTTCCTGCCCTGTGCACCTCCCGCCCTCCTGTCTGGAACAAAACCGTGTTGAAAACTGATGAAGGGGGAAGCCGGGATGGCTCAATGGGTTAAGCACTCACTTCGCAGCACCAGGGACCCAGGATTGAATCCCGGCCCCGGCCTGTGCGGACCCATGTGCTGAACTGGGGAGTGCCCCCAGGTCAGTTCTCTCTCTGTCTCTGTATCTCGCTCTCTCTCTCTCGCTGTCAAAACAATAAAAAAAAAAAAAAGAGAAGTCTTGAAAACTGATGAAGTACAACTATGGAGACTGCTCTGGGCCCTCCCCCTTCTCTCTGTCTCTGTCTATCTCTGTCTGTCAGAAACAATAAAATAAATCTTAAAAAAAAAAAGAAAATACCTAGACATTTTAATATACAGAATTTATAAAAATAAACCATACAGTAATTAAACATTTTTAAAAATTAAAGTAATATACAAAGTTAAATTGGAAATTATGGAAATAAAAGACAAATGAAGAGAAATGTAAGAGAATGTGCTTTTGAAATGACAGAATGAGGGGCTCTAAAATTCCACTCCCCAGTAAAACAATTATATTGTAACTGATAAAAATTATTCTTAAAAGCATCTACTTAAAATCTCCAGAAATTGAAATAAGGGCAAACAGAAAATGCAGAACATTTTTTTTTAAGCTACTATTTCACAGTAAGAAGAACAAAAATCTGTGACAGTTGAGCCGAAACCTGCTACTCTGCCCACTCCAGCTCCACTCCATATGGACGTTCCCAGAAGACTGTTCTCACTATATTCTCACTGTTGTGGTGCAGAGATTAAGCTTGTAGTTGAAGACTGTATTCCAGAAGTGACAGGTCGGAATATGAGGTCCTCGATAACCCTCTTCCCAGTTGTCTCAGGGCAGAGATACCCTGTGGAGACATGCTAAGAAAACCACAGCTACTGTCCCCACCAGCCTCCAACTCATTGAGCACCGGTGTCACTCCAAGAGAGGCAAGCCACTGTCTATGTCCTCAAGTCCAGAGTAGTAGAGTACATATTTTGCCCAGGGTAAGAGAACATCATAACAGAGAGATCTGAAGTCTCAAATGAATAGACTGATTTTATTTAGAACAGAATAGAGAGGTTTAAGGCTAAGAGTGGTCTTAAAAACAGTACAGGTTTTTGGTGTTAAGTAGAGGTTAGTAGTTTCATGATAACACCAAGTTAAACTGTAGACCAGCTACTTTCCCAAGTAAACTGGGGAAAGAGCCAGCTAAGAGGGGGCCCTTCTGGGCTGAGAACAAACCTCAAAGACTGGCCTAAAAATTACCTTGACAGGAGAGGCCGGGAAGGCTCAGTGGGATGAGCACCCCCATTCTAGCTCTGGGGTTTGAGCATCGAGTCCCAGGCCTGGCCCATGCAAATTCATATGCTGAACTGTGATTTGTTTTCCACTTGGAAGGCCCCTAGTTTGGTTCCTGCCAGGGCGAGTTTCCCATGTGGGAGGCCTCTGGATTGGCTCCTGCCGAGGTGTGCTTCCCATGTGGAAGGTCCGTAGTTTGAATCCTACACAGGGCTAGCTTCCTATGTGGGAGCCCGCCCTTCCCCCCACCCTCCCAGCCTGATTCCCACACTACGTGGCTCTGTGCCTACCTGTGTCAAATGAAACTGTGTTGAAACTAATGATGTACAACTGTGGAAACTGCTTTGGGCCCTCCCTCTTCTCTCTGTTTCTTCTCTCTCTCGCTCTCTTTCAAAACAATAAAATAAATCTTAAAAAAAAAAATTACCTTAACAGAGGGGCCTGAATTTAACGGGCTCAAACTGTGGAGCAATTTATGTTTTGAAAAATTGTCAAAATCAATAGAGCAATAAGCTGGCAATTAATGGAGTCTAACAGCTGTGTGTAGTACCAACAAAGGCAGGCAGCTTAACATAGATATTAAGGAAAGGGAGAACTAAAGAGTTTCATGTTAAAACTGAAATCATCCCAGAGTGACCACGCACATGACCAAGGCTGTACTCTCAGAGGAGTGACGTTCAATTTAATAGTTGAGCAAAGTTAATCAGCAAGCAAGCAAATAGGGGAAGCTGGGATGACTCAGTGGGTTGAGCACTCGCTTTGCAGCCCCAGGGTCCGAGGATTGAATCCCGGCCCTGGCTCATGCAGCCTCATATTGCTGAACTGGGGTTTGCCCCCAATTTAATTCTTGCCAGGGCCTGTGTGGGAGACCCCCCGCTTGGTTCCTTCTGTGGGCAGCCCTATGACCACCTGTGGAGTGAAACCATATTGAAAACTAATGATGTAAAATTATGGAGACTGCTCTGGGTCCTCCCCCTTTTCTCTGTCTCTCTCTCTCTCTCTGTCAAAAAACAATAAAAATAAATCTTTAGAAAAAAAGAGAAAAGAAAAGGAAGCAAACAAGAAAAAACTCCAGAGAAGTGGAAATCACTTTTCAGATTTGCCACAATGTGTTATTTAAAATTTCCAGTTCTCTCTCTCTCTCTATCTCTGTCTCTGTCTTTGTCTCTCTCTCACACACACACTCTATAAGATACTCAAAGAAAAAGAAATGTTTGATCCATGCATGGAAAAAAGAAAGGGATAAAAATTGTCTGTGAGAGTGCCTAGATGTAGGATTCAACAGACAAAGCCTCAAAGAAGCTCTCATAAATGTTCAAAGAAATAAAGAAACCATTCTTAAGAATTAAAGGAGGTTGTGGTGACAATGTCTCATGGAGAACATTAATAACATAATAGAAATTATGGGTGTCCCAAAATTCACGCAAGAGTTGAATTTTGTGTCATTTGTGCGGTGAAGTGTTGCCTACAAAATAAAAAAGACAGTGTGACAGCTGACAGCTCAGGGTTATGAAAAATGGAGAAGTACATGAAAGAATAACACATTTTCATTGTTGAGCAATATTTTTAAAATAATGAAGGTTTGGCAGCTACAGTTCGCAATTTTTGTACAAAATATGGTCGAAATAATGATTTAACTTCATCAACTGTGAAGAGGTTAATTAAAAAATTTAGGGAGACTGGATCAATTAGTGATCTTAAACACTCTGGCCGTCCTTCAACAAGTCATTCAACACAAAACATCGAAGCAGTTCGTGAGAGTGTTTCTGAGAGTCCAGGGACATCAATTCAGCACCGTGGTCAAGAATTGGACATTTCAAAATATCCAAGATGGCAGCATGAGAGGAGAACGCTGATAACTGCCTGGGAAGGGCCTTGTGAACAGAGGGGAATCCAAAGGGGAAACCCTGAGAAGAAACCTCAACTAAGAGAACCACACAACGCAGAACAACACACAAAGGTTAGAGAAAAAAGGGGAGAGTGGGAGAGGAAAAGGGAAGCAGCAGTTCAGGGACAGAGACTCGGAGCGCGGACCGGGGCTGGCAAAAACAAAGGGGGGTTGGGGGACTACGGTCAAAGTGGAGCTGGATCAAGGGCGGGCTGGAAGCCGAGACCTAGGGAGCATGGAAGCCCCACAAGACTGTGGACAATTTAACATCCGAACTCAAGGGACAGCATACAGTGCCCTAATCAGATCACAGAGCCTAAAGTGGAACAGGGACTGTGGAGCAGGGCGGCGGCACTTCCCGGCGGGCGGGGTGAGAGCAGGGCATCAGCCCACAACGGCTCAGCACCCCTGATTTACGGAGGAGATTGACTGTGAGGGAGCGCCTTCTGAGGACAGGGCTCTTGGAGTGAGGGCTGGGGCTTGAGTGGGCATAGCTGCATTGGACGTGCTTAGAGTGAATCCAGCAGTCTCAACAGAGCCGGGAGCATAGAGCGGCTACCACCCGAGCTATAGCCTGTGCGCACAGGACTTTCGGTGCCCCACCCACCAGGCCTCCACAGCGCCGCTGCCAGCGTACAACTGGGCTTTCCGTGCCCCGCCCACAGGGCTGCCGCAACACTGCTGCTTGCTTGCCAGCGCATAGTTGGGCTTTCAGTGCCCCGCCCACAGGGCTGCCGCAACACCGCTGCTTGCTTGCCAGCGCACAGTTGGGCTTTTGGTGCCCTGCTCACCAGGACGCTGCGGCGCCTCTGCCTGCATGCAAGTGCTCGGCTGGGCTTTCGGCGCTCCGCCTACTGGGTAGCTGCGCATTGCTGAGTGCACCGCACCCGGGCTTTTGGTGCCCCGCCCACCGGGCCAGCCCCCAGCACTGCTGCCTGCTCACTGGATCGCTACAGGGCTTTTGGCACCCTGCTTGCCAGGCTGCCGCAGCGCTGCTGCCTGCTTGCGAGCACGCAGTTGGGCTTTTGGCGTCCTGCCCACCGGGTCTCTGGGGCGTTGTGGACTGTGCGCGAAACTGGGCGGCTGGCCGGGTCTTCACAGTGTCAGTGCCTGTGCACAGGACTGCGCCGCTGACTGGGGCCTCTGCCAAGCCCAAACCCATCCAAGTGCTGCCCTGCGGACGTGGCTTACAGATACGATTGAAGGAGGGGCAGCCAGGAGGAGGAAAGACAAGAGCTCCTGCGCCCCGCCCCCACTGAACCACCAGCCCCCCTGCTGAAAGAGAAATCTGCTATTGTGTCTCAGGCCCACCCTAGCACCTACTCACATGCCCCCACCCTGGGCCACACCTTTACTACCCTGCTATCTAACAGCTAAGACAGCAACCTGAAGTGACCCAGGACACAGAAGCTGTCTGCTTCCTGCAACCCTCTCCCAAAATCTCCTTCTCCCACAACTGAGCCCAAAAGAAAAAATAAAGAGAAGCCCATCTGATATGCAAACCCCCAGAGGAAAAACAGACTAATGCATAAAGCAAAAAGAACCACATCAAACACAATGCACACCTCAGAATCCAAAGCCCCTCCAGAAGATAAGGGGCAGTCTTTAGTAAAGGACCTTGCACACTTGGAATCAAATCTAAGTGAAACAGAATTCAGGGCTGCACTAACCAAGACACTCAGAGAGCTCACTCAATGCTGGCAAAGTACTCACACACAGTTAAATGACCTCAACAAAAAATTTTCTGAGCAAAATGAGTACTTTACCAACAAAATTGAGAAGCTAGAGCAGAACCAAAAGGAACTCCTTGAAATGAAAG
>PVKE010033841.1:0-17690 GCA_004027555.1 Craseonycteris thonglongyai | reverse complement strand
AAATGCTCAGCTGTCATTATTAATTATGCAAGTGAAATCTTTAACTGCTGAACTCAGTCAATGGCAGAAAGAAACTCCTGAATTAATTCCACTGAATGAAGAAGTTCTAGTAACATTAGGAAAAGAAGAGTTTCAAAACTTGAGACATGATCTTGAATTGGTACTATCTACTATTCAGTCAAAGAATGAAAAATTAAAAGAAGACTTGGAAAGAGAGCAACAGTGGTTGGATGAACAGCAGCAGATATTGGAATCTCTTACTGTACTACACAATGAATTGAAACATGAGGTTGTGACAGTTTCTGAATCCAGGGTGTTTAATGAGCTGAAAACTAAACTGCATGATACAAAAGAATATAAGGAGAAACTATTGATCACCTTGAGTGAGTTTCTAGAACACCACTTTCCTCTGCCTGATGAAATATTAAAAAGAAAAAGAAAACTATTCAAGAATCAGTTGCACAACTGATAACACTGCATGAAATGTTAGAGATTCTCTTAAATAGATTATTTGCTGTTCCACATGATCCGTATGTCAGAATTAGTGATTCTTTTTGGCCACCCTTTGTTGAGCTGCTCCTGCGTAATGGAATTGCTTTGAGACATCCAGAAGATCCAACCTGGATAAGATTAGAAGCTTTCCATCAGTAAAAAGATGAACTTTTTCAGAGTACTTAAAGAATCTTGTTATTCAAGGATAATGGAAACATTGAGTATTGCTTAAAGAACATTATTTGCAAATCAAAGCACATAGTCTGTCTTCCTTTTATCCTTAAAATGGCACATGCTGCCATTTACTACTATTCATTTAAAATTGTCCTCATGTTATGGTCAGTGCTTTTGGTATTTTAAACTGAATGGACAAGAATGCAAGAAAAAATATTCTAGACTTAATCGTTATAAAACATTAAATATACTGTAGTTCTGCAGTAATCTTTGGAAAATTCTTCATTATTTTATGGTATTGCTAATGTAATCATTTTCTTTTAAACTTTATGACAGTTTCTTTTATGTATTTTGAGTTCTATTTGGTGCTTACTTCCTTTAATTTGGAAATTATGATGGAAAGGCCATTTAATTTGTGGATAGTTCTAAAATTGACTTAGTATCTGATGTAGAAGGAAGCATAATTTAAAAGTATTTAGTAAGTTTATTCCAAATATACTGCCTTATTTCTAGATTTATTAAAAATTGAAATATTAAAAAATAATGGATAAAGGTAGTAGAACACTATTTTAATGTGTATTGTAATAACAAGTGATATATATATTAAACCACTCTTGATTCTGTTAATTATTACTAACAAAATTGTGTTTATAAAATTTTGTTAAGTCTTTGTGACTCTTCTATAAATAAAATTCTCTTATCTAAAAAAAAAAAAAAATTAAACATATTATTTTCCAAAGATCTTCTAGATAGATAAGTTATAAAAGCAAAAAAGTCTCAAAACAGAAAACATTACATAAATATATCAGGAAATGGTCAATCCCACTAACCATTTAAAAATTCTAATTAAAGCAACAATTAAAGATCATTTTTTAATCTATTAAATTATTTAAAAGAATTTTCAAACTAGTAATATCAAGTTAGGGCAAGATACAGAAGAAAAAACTGCACAACCTTAGATTACTAGAATTTTTTCCAAATCAAGAAAAGAAGTTCATACTTTTTGATCTAGTAAATTCATTTCTTGGAATTGATGAAATAATCATCAATATTGAGAAATACTTTATTGAAGAACTATATAAAATAATTAAAAATAACTCAATTTTTTAAAATTAGCAGAACCTTAATAAATTATGATCTATCTAGTTATGGAATAGTATGAAATCTTTAAATGATGGTTATAAAACTAAATTACAACATAAAAAAAACTATTTCTAGTATATAGGCACTGTGTCAATAAAAGACTGGTATGTATTTTTTAATACAATAGGTATAAAATATTTATGATTTTATGAAATATATTTATAAGAAAAATACTATAACAAAATGTAGCAAAATAATTCTGTTTGTATTTGGATAGTGAGACCATGGATAAATATTTTCAAATATTTTTTAAGTTAAAAATTGGTAACATCATTTCTATTCCTAAAATAATAATTTCATGAAGAACAAAAAAAAAAAAGGAAATTGATAGGTTTCCATGGTGAAAAGTAAAGGATTTAAAATTTTAATGACTAATTTTCAGAGTGTAATTATTTCCTAAGGTGTGTGATGTAAAAGATCTCATCGGGCTATTATGTTACACTGGCTTATAAAGGGATATTAGTAAGAACATATATAAAGCCTATTCATTGAGTATAGAGTTATATTATCACAATTTCACAGAAACAGATACTGGCCAATGCCTAAAAAAAAAACATGTTGGAATTGGAACAAGAACTAATAATATTCTCCCCACTAAATCACAAAGCTTCCTTTTTCATTCCTATATATCAAATAAAAGTATAATTAAATGTTATAATTCATACACCCTCAGGCAAGCTTCTCAGCTCTCAGAACCATAGTTTGTTGTCAATTTCTCATACTGATATTATTTAGATTATTGCCAGTTTGGGCTAGTGAAACAATATTCCAAATAAACACAGTGGTACATATCTTTTACTATTAAACCTCTACTGGTACTTTTGTGAAGGTAAAACTGATATGATAGCAAACTGGATTCAATGAGATTCATGGAGAATGACATCTTTTTGTAATGTACTCTCATTTTATTAGTAGTAAAATTGAAAATATACACTTTTATTTATATATGTTTGCACTTTTAGTTTGTTAGTTTTGCACACAGCTGTCTGTTTTACTAGTGAATTTATTTTTACTGATTTGTAATAATATTTTGTATATAAAGGAGTCTTAAACACTTTAACCATGTGCCAATTATAGAGATGGTAAGTATTTTTTTTTAAAAGATTTATTTATTGTTTTTGACAGAGAGAGAGAGATACAGAGTCAGAGACAGAGAGAAGGGGGAGAGCCCAGAACACTCTCCATAGTTGTACATCATCAGTTTTTACACATAATTTCATTCCACAGGTGGGCGGGGCTGCACAGGGCAGGAACTGGGCCAGGGCCTCGCCCCGGTGAGAACTGAACTGGGGGCACTCCCCAGCTCAGCATATGGGTCCACACGGGCCGGGGCCAGGACTCGATCCTCGGTCCCTGGGGCTGCAAAGTGAGCGCCCAACCCACTGAACCATCCCGGCTTCCCCAAGTATTTTCTCTGAGTCTGTAGCTTGTCATTTCACTTGATGTTTATATTGTCTTGTTCATACAGGAGTTTAACTGCTGATAAAATAAAATTAGCAAATTTTCCCTAGTCTTCTGGTTCTTATGATTAAAAAGACAAATCTTTAGGTAGCCTTGATAACTATACCATACCCATCCCAAAGATTTTGAGACAACAATAGTGTATTGATTAAGAGCACAAAATCTGGAACCAGATTCTCCAGGTTTAAATTCTGGGCCTCCCTCATCTAACTAGCTCTGTGACATTCAATGAGTTATATAACTTTCCTGTATATAGTTTTCTTTCTACAAATTGAATAAACACGTATATGTAAAGAGCTTAGAATAGGGACTGACACAAAAAATGCTAAGTAAATGTTTGCTCGTCCTCTTTCATTTCAAACATATTTGTTATTCTATGTAGATACCTCTGTATAAACTTCAATATTGCAATTTTTTATATTAAGATTTTATAAAAATTGCTTTCATTTATTTGGAAACAATAAGCACCTACTATATACCTCTTTGACACCCAGCCAGACAATAAAGAAAGCTGATTCTGGGTGGTGAACACATATTATAACACATAGATGAAGTACTATATAGAATTTTATACCTGAACCTTACATAATTTTCACTAACCGATGTCACTCTAAGAAATTTACGGGGAAGCCGGGATGGCTCAGTGGGTTAGGCGCTCACTTTGCAGCGCTGGGGACCGAGGATCGAATCCCGGCCCCAGCCCGTGCGGAACCATGTGCTCAGCTGGGAGCTCCCCCAGTTCAGTTCTCTCTCTCTCTCTCTCTCTCTCTCTCTCTCTCTCTCTCTCTCTCTGTCAAAAATAAATAAATAAATAAATAAATATTAAAAAAAAAAAAAAGAAATGTAACAATTAAAAATTAATAAGTATGAATCATCCCCTTTTTCACGGAGCTAGCTGTGTAATATTGAAGAGAGGAAAATGTAACATGCCAATTGCTAGGAGAGATAAAAATGTTATAACAAATTTGACATATTCGGGGAAGCCAGGATGGCTCGGTGGGTTGAGCACTCACTTTGCAGCGCTGGGGACCGGGGATCGAGTCTCGGCCCCAGCCCGTGTGGACCCATGTGCTGAGCTGGGAGCTCCCCCAGTTCAGTTCTCTCTCTGTCTCTGTATCTCCCTCTCCCTCTCCCTCTCCCTCTCCCTCTCTCTCTCTCTCTCTCTCTCTCTCTCTCTCTCTCTCTCTCTCTCTCTCTCTCTCTGTTGAAAGTGAATAAATAGAAAAAGTATATAATAATAATTAAAAATAAAATAAAATAAAAGGTAAGCTTTAAAAAAAAAACGAAAGAAATTTGACCTATTCACATTTGGGAGGTTACTTTCCTGAGAATGTGTTTCTTAAATTGAAATCTAAATAATAAGCAGAAATTATTCTGGAGAAAATGAACAAAAAGGGCCATTTATCCAAATTTTTCTAGGTAACTTTAATTCATTTAAACTTGTTTTACAAATAAGCAGTATTGCATAAACAACAGTTTTAAATATTACTTTGCAATTCAAAGATTAAATAATTAATATCCCCTTTAACTACAGCTATTTGCATGAATTACAGAATGCAAACATTTGTAAAGGAATGATTGCTTTTAGAAACTCTAATCTTGAATTTAACTTTCCATTGTACACTGGAAAAATTCTGATATTTTTCCAGGGAGAGAGAGAGATTAACATTCCAGTGAAAGGCAATCTCGTTTACATAAAGGACAGATTCATGGTTCATGTAGTTGCCAAATTATGTCAGGTTAGACTTCTGATATCTCAAGATTTTTTTTTAAGTCAAATAAGGCCTCACAATTAGTCATAGAAGTCTAGATTTGTTCACTTCCACCCAAAACAGAAAAACTTGGCAAAAAAAAAAGAAGAGAGAAAGAAAGACAGAGAAAGAAAGAAAGAAAGGAAGAAAGAAAGAAGTGTATTCTATCTTTTCCACAATTATTTATACTGAAACTATTATAAGAATACAGTGTCAGGAAAACTATTGCTTGGATAATTTGTTTTTAGTTTTTTTCTAAGCTCTTCTTAGCAAACTTAAAAAAAAAAAATCCTACATAAATCTTCTCAATTAAAATATCCATAAGGTGACATTAATTTAAATAACATGACATTTTTTTCTTCTTAGACCCAAATGCTGCATTCTATGTAATAAGATGCCACATAAACAAATTCACTTATGTTCAGTGATCAAGTTTCTTTCATACTATTTGCACCAAAAATGTTGTATAATGAATATAAAATGTTAGCCTCATTCCACTGCTTCCTCAACATGCTATGATTGAGACAACTAAAATTAAACTTTCTTTTAATCTACTATCATTTCATCTGCTTTTATATTCTTCAGATTTGGCACAACCTACAATAATTAGGTGAGCTTGGCTAAGAGAGTAGGTCCACATGTGCCTCCTTTTTATGCAAGATTTACTAATTCACATATTTTTAAATTTTAGAATTAGATTTTTGTCATCAAAAAGTAATAAAGAAATATGGACACCTATAGTCACAGAAAAAAAAAATCTTAGTACCTAAATTAGGGGCCACTATTTGAAATAATTATGAAAAAACAAATTCAAAAATTCTAGAAAATATATCCCTTAAAATTGCTAATAAAATAAGAAGTGAGAGAAATAAATTAATGGAAATTAAATGTTCTGGGTTTTTATGCATTAAGATGAAGTGGCTGTATCCACAAGTTATAGAAAACTTCAGTGAAAATTGCATTGTATCATGTTTGGTCTTCCTATGTGCTGACTGAAAATACACAGTATAAAAATACCAACCAGGGGAAGCCGGGATGGCTCAGTGGGTTAAGCGCTCACTTTGCAGCACCAGGGACTGAAGATCGAATCCCAGCCCCGCCGTGTGGAACCACATGTGCTGAAATGGGGAGTTCCCACAGTTCAGTTCATTGTCTTTGTCTCTCTCTCTCTCTCTCTCTCTCTCTCTCTCTCTCTCTGTCAAAAACAATTTAAAAAAATTATAAAAATACCAACCAATAAAGAAACAAGAGGAGAGGGGAGTGAGCGAACCAACGTATCAAAGACCACAGACACAGCGCTGGTCCTTATCTATGGGCACCCTAATGTAGCAAAAGTTATATGAAACACAGTGATGTCTTTGTTTTCAATTGCTTGATTTTAACATTTTAACAATTGAAATTAAAAACAAATTTTTATTGTTATAGTTCTAGCTTAATAAATAATGTTAAATAAAAGATTACTAATGAACGTCTTTGGAAAGCTGTTTCAATTCCAGGAAAGACTGATTTTTTGGCTCCTATAAATTATAATCTTTAATAACAGGCACTAACAACTGCATTACCAAAGGGCATTCATCCAGCAAATCTAGATTCCAGCGAACGCCATCACCTTAGGAATATTATTTAACGACTCAGAGTCCAGAGATATATCTTAAATAATAGAATGGACTAAAGAGTACTAATCTGCAATTTTTGCAGCAAGAATATATGCATTTCTTTTGATTCCCTTCTTCATGGAAATGGACATAACTGAGGTGAAAAGTGACAATAAAACCCCTAACTTCATATTGTGTTTCATTTGTGAATTAAAGATATCATTGGCTTTGATTATAAGATTTTCTACTGGAAAATAAAATAAAATTATCCAGGTCTTCTTCTTATATCTTAGTCTAAGTTCACACTCACTTTTATTTTTAGAGGCAGTTGTTATAATAAATAATATTTAAAGAAACCCTTGCTAACCTTCAAAAAGTAAAACCTTCTACCACACTGAGTTCCACTCTATAGTCAGAGAATAAAGAAAGCAATTACTGTAACAGCCCAACTAATTTTATACAAGATGTCAGACAAATATCTTAAAAAATAAGCTATTTTTAGGAATTCATGTAATTTGAATTTGTTTTCTCATTTTATTATTTTGCAGTGATACTCAATGCACATGCTAGAAGGTTTTGTTTTTTCCAGGAGATGTGTGTGTGTGTGTGTGTGTGTGTGTGTGTGTGTGTGTGTGTGTGTGAAAACACTTTGTTTGGAGTACTACTATAAATATAGCTTGGATAAACAACCTGCCCGTTGAAAGTGAATTAATCTATATAAAGAACAGGGGAACAGTTTGTTGTAAGGCTTTAGATCTAACTTTATTCTATTAATGTTAAAGGGCCACTATATAGCAAAACACTACATTTAAGATTTTTCAGAATAAAGTGATAGATATTCATTTCATTATGAGTAAAAAGGAATAATATTAGGAAACATCACAGAATACAAAAAGCAACTGCATTCTACAAAAGCTAAGAAAGCATTCCTTAGAATATTTACACTTAAAAGAACAATCTTGTTCTGCTGATATCACGCCTCAGAGAAGAAATAGTGGTAGAAGAAAAATGTACCAGGCTTAAGACTCTACTATGGTAGAGAAAATGCTGCCTCATTTTCTCACAAGATATATACGTTACTTTGCTCAAAATTAATTGTTCCTTCTTATCAAGTATGTTTCTGAAATAGATTTGTGAAGATTGCTGATTAACCCAAGCACTTTAGCTACAGCTACCTCTCCAAGTCACAAGTCTAAATTTTTTGAACATAAAAATAAAAGAAGACTAGAAACATTTTTTTCTCTAATGTTAGCATTCACCAACATTGTGACTGTGCGTTGATAACGCCTTCTCTGCCTGTTTTGTCCAATATAAATGGAACGTATCAATAGCATATTCCACATCAGCTTTGAAATTAAATAACTGTGTGCATGCACACACACACACTCAGATATACACTCATTCACAGTACATTGGCTTGTATGTGATAGTTCTTAAAAATATCTAATCAATAATTAGTTGTAGTAGAAAATAATGGCTTTTGTAAGACATTTGTAATTTTCTCTATTTGAATTTTCAACCCCAGTAGCACTGAGATATTTCACATTTGTGTATTTGTATGCAACTGGTATTCTCCATATATTATTTACTTCCTTTTGTGTATGTTTCTACTGGACCCTTTATCAGTGTGGCCTGAAACCCAGCAGTTATTGCTGAATCTGTGACCCCAAGAGGGTAGAATGAACCCACATTGTTTGTATTTGTCTGTGTCCTCCCACCACTTGGCCCTAGTTGAGGAAGTACAAAGCCAACTCAAATAACTAAGTCCCAGTTTTGTGGCTAAAGAGCTGACTAGAAAATCATAAGAAACAGGAAGATGGGGGAGGAAAAGTACTGGGGAAAATAACCCTTTGAAGTACATTATGAATTCCTAGCCTCAACTCCAAGCTATTCTTATGGAAATTTGATTTTTATCAGCATAAATGAACTAACAGATAGGACACCTTTTAGATCTGAGATTAACCACTACATATGCACAAACATGGACCCATGTGCATACCACAGCAAAGGCTTTAAACATTGAACTGACACTGGAAACTCAACCAATGGAAAGCAAAAAGGAACTTGTGGTTGGAACCTAACCAGGTTAATCCTCTACTAAAACTAAAATATAAACATTCTTCATAGGAGTTAAACAAAGCCTCTTAACATAATATCTAAAAACCTACAGAATACTGTGGTAGACTGAACAATTGCCTCCAAATATGTCCACAATCTAATTCTCAAAGCCTGTGAACACATTACCTTATGTGACAATAGGGGCTTTGCAGATGTGATTAAATTAGACACCTGGAGGTAGGGAGATTAGCCTGGGCTATCTAGGTGAGCCAATTGTAATTACCGGGTCCTCAAATTGGAAGAGGGAGACAGAAAAGGAGGTCACAGTGATGCAATGAGAAAACTGAACTGGCCACTCCTGACTTTGGCCATAGAGGAAGGGGGCCAGGAGGAAAGACCTGCAGATATTTTCTAGAAGTAAATAGATTCTCCCCTAAAGCCTTCAGAAGGGAATGAAGCCCTGCTGCTACCTTAATTTAAGTACACTATTACTGGCATCAGATGTATAGGCTACAGAACTATAAAATAATAAGTGGGTATAGTTTTAGGCAGCTAACTTTGTGATAATTTATCACGATAGCAATAAAACCAAAACTATTTATATTAAATAGCAATAAAATTGATAAAACTCTAGCAAGTCTATCAAATAAAAAGAGATAAACTAAACCTACAATATGAAGAATGCAGTGGGTGTTTGTCACCACAGAACCACAGGCATTAAAATAATTGGGATGAAAATTAGGAAAACCCAATAATATAAATTTGATATCTTAAATCAAAGGAACTGTTCTTTTAAATGTACAAAATAACAAAACTCAATGGAGAATAAGTATACAGGATCTGTCCAGAAAAAAATCCAGCCATTGTCAATATAACAAGAATGGTTACATGGCTGGATACTTTCTGGACAGCCCTTGAATACTCAGAATTGTGTTATGACTATTAAGAAACTTAAATCTATAGATTAAATCCTTCCAGAAAAGTCATCCCTAGGTCTACAAAGTTTCACTAGTGATTTCTATCAAACACTTAGGTATAATGCTAATTCTATAATACATATCACAATCTTCTCTCAAATGGAGAAGAGAAGGTAACATTCCAATTCACTTTATGATAATAAATACTTAATTAATTAGGACTAGTAAGAAATTTTCTCAATTGGTAAAAGGCAGCCATGAAACACTTACAACTAGCATCACTCTCTTTTAAATTAAGCTTATTGGGTTGACTTTGGTTAGTAAATTATATAGATTTCAAGTGTACATTTCAACAATATATCATCTATGTCTGGCATTGTATTCTCACAGCCTAGAGTCAATTCTTCTTCCATCACTATGTACTTGACCCTCTTTACCCTCTTCTACCCCACCCCACCCCCACCCCACCAGCCCCTTACCCTTTGGTAACCACTAAACTGTTTTCTTTCTCTGAGTTTTTGCTTATTTGTCATCTCGTTTATTTGTTACTTTCAGTTTCATATCCCACATATGAGTGAAATCATATATGGTTCCTTACTTTTTTTGTGTTATTTTGCTTAGCATGATGATGTTAATGATTGATTATGAAGCAAAAGTATTTACTCTAATATCTCATGTTCAACTTTGTGCTACAAGTTCTATCCATTACAACAAGTCTTGAAAAACTAATGTAAGGAATGAAGAGATATAATACACCTGTTCTTATTTACAAGTAGCATGATCGTCTATATAGAAATCTCAAGGAATCCACAAGACTCCTAAAAAATAATAATTGAGTTTGGAAAGTTCTCAGGAAACAAGCTAACACACAACAAACAGTTAATATTTCTGCACAATATTTACATACAAGTGAAAACCGAAATTTTAAGATTTATTTTTATTGTTTTTGACAGAGAGAGAGAGAGAGAGAGAGAGAGAGAGAGAGAGAGAGACAGGGATACAGAGACAGAAACAGAGAGAAGAGGGAGGGCCCAGAACAGTCTCCACAGTTGTATATAACCGGTTTTTCCATATAGCTTCATTGCACAGGTGGGCACAGGGCTGCACAGGGCAGAAACTGGGTTGGGATCTCACCCCAGTGAGAACTGAACTGTGGGCACTCCCCATCTCAGAATGTTGGTCCACAAGGGCCAAGTCCAGAAGGGCAGGGCCCGGGACTCGATCCTCAGTCCCCAGGGTTGCAAAGTGAGGGTTCAACTCATTGAGCCATCCCTGCTTTCCCGAAAATCGAAATTTTAAAAAGCAATACAATTAATAAAACCTCCAAAGTATTTTGATATAAATCTAGCAGAACCTATACAGGACCCTATGCTAAAAATACGAAAATGCTGATTACCTAAATAGTTTTACAAACTTACTGTGTTCATGGGTTGAAAGACTCAACATAGTAAAAATGTCAGCTGTTCCCAAATCGATCATTATAATTATTATAGTTACAATGAATATCAAAGCAGAATTGTGTAGACACAAACAACCTAATTATAAAATATATATGAGAATTCAAAAGAACCGGAATAGCTAAAGTGATTCTGAAAAAAATAAAAATAAAGTTGAAGGAATATTTTACCTAAATTTAAGATTTACTGTAAAGTTGTAATAATCAAGAAAATGTCATACTGGTAAAGGGATAGACACATAGACCAATGTAACAGAACAGAAGGTCTAGAGAAATATATAACCAAGAGATTTTTACACAAAGTACAAAATAAACCAATGGGGGCGGGGGGGAAGACATTATAAACAAATATTGGGGAAGCCGGGATGGCTCAGTGGGTTAAGCGCTCACTTTGCAGCGCCAGGGACCAGGGATCGAATCCCGGCCCCGGCCCGTGCGGAACCATATGCTGAACTGGGAGCTCCCCCAGTTCAGTTCTCTCTCTGTCTCTGTCTCTGTATCTCTCTCTCTGTCAAAAATAAAAATAAATTAAAAAAAATATATTAAAAAAATTAAAAAACAAACAAACAAAAACAAACAAAAAAACCCCACAAATATTATTGAAAAACAAATGGACATTCAATACCGTAAAAAAAATCTGACCTGAACTTCATACTTTATCTAAAATTAAACTCAAAATGGATCATGATCTAAATATGAAAGATAAATGCATAAAACGCTTAAAAAAATAGAGAAAAACTTTTATGATCTGGTGTTAGGCAAAAAATTCTTAGTTCAAAAGCAAAATACATAAAAGAAAAAATATGAATTCAATTTCATCAAATGTTAAAACTTTTCCTCTTGAAAAGACACTAAGAGAATGAAAAAATAAATGGCTAAATCGTGGAATATATTTGCAAAACATATATCTACAATGGACTAGTATCCAGAACACAAAGAATCCTCAAAACTCAATAAGAAGAGAACAAACAACTCAATTTCAAAGTTCCTGACAGCACTAAGTGCTGGTGAGAATGTGGAGTAACAGGAACTCTCATAAATTGCTGACGGGAAGTTTCTTGTGTACATTTACCATATGCCTCAGCAATATTACTACTAGGAATTTATTTTAGAAAAAAATGAGAATTTATGGTCACACAAAAATCTGTACATAAATATGTACATACAGCAGCTTTCTTTGCTAAAAAATGGAAACAATTCAAATTCCTGGCAATCAAAGAACTGATTTGTTCATGAAGAAACAATAAGCTCCTGTTAGATTCAGGTATTTTTTAACTTACAGATAGCAAAAGAGAGATGCACAAAAGGACCAATTTCCTATGTCCTTTGTCCCACAGAATGACACTGAAGCAAAGAAGCCAAATAACATGATGATAGAGCTTTATAGTCTAAAATTGTACCCTAAGGCAGTGAAGTGGATAATCTCATGCCTCATCAAAACCCAGGATATGATAAGAAACTGTCTCATAACAGCCTCCTAAGAAGATAGGTAGGCAAAAAGAAAATGGTTTTGTAGCAATTCTTCACAAGCCTCCCATGTCCTCATGTTCTAGGAAGATCCCAGGGCCTTCTGCCAAGACTTAGATCCACTATGTAGTTAAGCCATTCTCACATGGCCTTTGTGGAGACATGCAAGGCAGATACCTACTATATGCTTCAGAAATTCCACTCTTGGGATTCACCTTAAGAGTGAAAAATTATGTTCAAAGAAGAATCTGTAATGAATATTTCTAGCAGTTCTATTCACAGTCATGTAAACTAGAGACAACACAAATGCCCTTCACTAGACAGATGAACAAATCATGATACATACATTCAATGGCATACTACTCAGTTATAAAGTGGAAAGAATCGCTGATATACAGTAGACTCTCTGTTAACCGGAACTCAAGCAACCAGCACTTTCAAACAACTGGGAAAAAAAAAAAAATCTTGCCAGTGGTTTGAAATTTTGCTGGTTGTTTGAGTTCCAGTTAACAGAGTCTATTTACATTTACCCATCTACCAATCCCCATGGATGCTGGTTAACAGAGGTTCTACTGTATTCAACAACCTGGAGAAAAGCACTATGTTATGGAGTCTAGATTTGTGTTTTATCTGATAAAATTTATTTTCTTTAGAAAAATTTACCCTTGAGATGCTGGGATAGCAGGTGAGTGCTTGCCTTGCAACCATGAGGCGAGGGGATTGAATCCCCAGCCTGTACAAACCCATATGCTGAACTGCAGTGCAACAGGTTATCACTGGGATGGCAGTGAAGGTTCTTGCCTCCCATGTGGGAGGGCCCCAGTTTGGTTCCCACACTGTGCAGCCTCACACCCACTGTGTGGAATGAAACTATGTCACAACTAATGATGTACAACTATGGAGACTACTCTGGGTTCTGCCCCCTTCTCTCTCTCTTTCTCTCTTTCTCTCTCTCTCTCTCTCTCTCTCTCTCTCTCTCTCTCTCTTTCTCTCAAACAATAAAATAATTCCTAAAAACTTATCCTTATTTTTCATCCAAACAAAATATTTTGTTCTTAATTTCATATATGCTATGGACTGAATTGTGTTCAAAATTCTTACGTTAAAGCCCGAAATACCAATGTGACTGTATTTGGAGATAGGGCCTTTAAGGAGGTAATTAAGGTTAAATGAGATAATAAGAGTGGGATCCTAAAAAAATAAACAGGTGCTAAAGCTCTCTCTTTACTTAACACAGAGGAAAGAACACATAAGGACATAGCAAGAGATGGTCAGCTACAAGCTGGGAAGAGAGGTCTCACCAGAAACCAACCTTGTCAGCATCTTGTTCTTGGCCTTCCAGACTCCATAACTGTGAGAAAATAAGTTTTTGTTCAAGCCACTCAGTCTGTGGTATTTTGTGATGGCAGCCCCAGCAGACTAATATAATATGAAATTTACTTTTTTGTTATGAGGTGACTAATGAACCTGACATTTGTTTCTGCCAAAACAGATAGCCAACTGTCAAAACAAAAATGTATTAAACATTTCCCCAATGATCCAAAATGCCACTTATCTTAAATTAAATTCCTGTTTCATATAGCTCTGACTATGGTTTCTCTATTGTTTTCCACAGCTCTATTCCCTTATTTTTCTGTCAGTGCTATACTGGTTTAACTAAAACAGCTTTTATGCTTACTTTAATATCTGATACACTAAGCTTTCACTCATGTTCTCTTTTTAAATTTTTAAATATAACTTAATTTAATGCAGCTCTCAGTTCTAGGAGTCTGGACAAATGCTATTATTCAGTGTCAGTCTACATAGTCATAATATAGCATTAGCGCACTGTTTATACTATCTGACAGTTTTCATACTAAGGTTTTTTGTATAAACAAACCAATGCATTGGCCTACATTCTGACATATAATAAAGACCGGTTAAAAACCAAATAAACAACCAATGAACCAACAAACAACAGTGCATATATATTGCTAATCAGTGGACCACACTTTAGTAACATTCGTTTACATTTTCTTGACTGCAGGTAAGCTAAAGCCAGGGCACTATGTTTGAGCAAGAGGTTTTATACAAGCTTACTATGGAGACATAAATACCTGTTTTTCTTGCCTTCTCTTCAATGTTTCTGTTCATATCCCCACTCTTCCCAGGCTATGGTCCAGCAAAAGACAGTAAACTAGAACCTTTTCAAGGATTTAGGTAGCATATAATCCCCGGTTAAATCTCTCATGTCATCTCTCACCTACCCAATGGGTGAATTTTTATCTTCTGCCTGAGTGGTGGGAAAATTGCTCTGATGCCATTTCTGTATTCTTTCCTGCTCTATTATTTATCATATAAGCTCTGGCTACTTGGAACTCACAAATCCTATTTTCTTGCAGGAAACTCCCTTCATATAACAAAGTTTCTGTGCCTAGACTACTGTTTTGCTGGCTTATAATATTTTTCTTTGTGTGTTTTAAATTTTTTAAGTTATTCTCAGCCCTTCAGACAAAAAAAAAAGGGTTGGGGGTGGTGTTAAATGTTAGAGCTCGGTATGAGCTGTACTCATAGCTGAAGTAATAAAGAAGAAAAAGTAGTAGCATGGAAAACCTATAATCTGGGAAACATTGACCAGCAGAGGAGCCTGGAATTGGGTAAGAACTGAGACAAGTACAAACTGAACAGCTTGTGGGACATGTGCATTTTCCCAAGGCTCTCTGAAAAATCTGTGGGAGGTATCTCATAAAGACCGGACATAGTACACTCAGGGAAGATGAGGCATGAGCAGTAAAACATCATACTAGATGAGTCCTAAAGAGAAGAATGACTCCACAGTTAAAGAAATGACAGATAATCAGATTGTATATATATAGCAGAATTTAATTATGTAGCATATATTTTAACAATAGTCCATTTATTCATGGCTACTTTAAATGGCATAATAAAAATAAACTTTAAAAAGAGATAGGTAGTATACTGCTGAGTGACTACGTCATCTATTTTCTATGAAACTGATTTACTACAAAATTGATGAGTAAAGGACTAAAGCAGTCCAAGATGTGACCCTGCTTTTCTGGACGGTGCTCCATAAATAGAAGTGCTAGCACAAGTCTGATGTCTCAGTATTTCACATGTGAGGTTTCTGTTTATACTTAGATCTTATCTCTTATAACCAGTTGTAATATTTTGAGAGTACTATAAACTCATCTTAAAGTGTGTGTTTTTTTCTATATATTACTGAGATAATATTATTGTATTCTCCAATTATTACTCTTGGAAAACAGTTTATTTAATTTAAATTCCCTTCATGTGAATGACCTCTGCACTCCTCTAAAAATATACAATTAAAAGAGCAAGGAAGGTATAAAATGATTTTATATACCATTTATTGACAGGAGAGGCCTCAAATAAAGTTATGGGCAGGGGAAAATAAAGATTAACACCATATTTACAATTCTCTATAAAGTTCCATTTGCTCTTTCTTAGTAGCACTGAATAATTTTGAATCGTTTAACTTTATATATAAATCACTATTCGTTTTGTTTTTGTTTTATTCTTGGTATATAAGATTGCCTGCCATTTTTTCTCATAGGCAATATTTTTGTAATTACAGTTTCGTTAGAGTTTGCCTACATGCTTCTTCCTATTCTATTTGTTTCTATTCATTTCCTTCCTATTATTTTTATAACTATCATTCTTTCCTTTTTTCTTTCTTATTTTGTCACAGACACATAATTAAATAACAGACTAACATATATTATAATGATACTAAACATAATGAGAAACAACAATTATTGAAGGCATTTAAAATGCCAGTTGTTACATTAAGCCTCTTAAGCCTCTGGAATCTTATATAAATTATTTTATCTCATTCTCACAATAATTGTATAATTCAAGTACTAATAACATTTGTCATATATGATAAAACCGAGGCTACATGGTTGAGTAGTTTCATTGATTTAATATAAAACGTTTTTATTTTCCAGATTTTTCTTTAAAGATGATTTTCTAAAATTAAAGTTCAAAGTAAAAGAATGCATTTGCATTCTTAGAGGATGAATTAACACAAGGCAGTTTCTTTTATTAAATTCTTATTTTCTATTTCAGTTCCACTAGCTTTTGTGTCCACGTTATCTACTATTTTGCATTTCTGTTACTTCTAAATAATATAAGTAAAATTTTTCTTTCAAATGGAAAATCATTTCAAATAGAAGGCTCATACTGTGGTGTAGGTAGGAGAATATGCAGAAAAGTTTACTCCACAAATCCCATAAAAAATGACTAGGAAACCATTCAACAATCATTCCCAGGGCTAGAATACACTAAGAAAGTTATGAGAATCATGTATATGTCATAATCTGAAAGGAAATTAAATAATTCCCTATATGACAAGAGGAAGTTTAGGAAAATGATCTATTCCATCTGTCGCTGCAGTCTGGGAAAGAATAGGTCCAATTTAGACTATGGAAGAGCATAGAGTCAGAACTGGGAGTGTTGTTTTGGAGAAGCAAAGAAACTACGGTACATGGTCTAAAGAGAGGTCCAATCACCTCTCAATTGTTCACAAAATAACATAAAAAAGAAATAAATTTCCAAGACAGTAGGTAAGAAGAATGGATACCAGGTTCCACGTACAAATTATATATTTTACATTTGGTAAAAAATAATTTGGTGATTTTATTAAATAACCTTATTAATATGAAGGCTGTCCAGAAAGTATCCAGCTATGTCATTTGAAAAATAGATGCATTTATGGCTGGATTGTTTTCTGGACAGACCACAAACCTCTATTTTAGTTAATCCTAGGACTTATGAGAAAGGAAAAGTATATTATGAGGCAAAATTCCATGAAATTAAACCTATAAAAAATTTTGACTTTTGTTTCAGGTTTCTAATGAACGTGTATTATTTTAAAATATTAAATATCTACTAAAGATACTTCTAAGAAGTTCATGATAAGAGATCTAAATTTCCCTTCCAAGGGATCTAAATGCCATTTCTTATCCAGCAACCACTCTTCCTCCTTCTGGTTTTAATGCTGTTGGACTAATTCGTTCTTTTCCCACAATGTTCTCACTCACACTTCCTTCAATGTGAGCCATTATTTCTTTGACATGGTTGCTACCTCCTCCATAGAGAGCAAATATGTCACAGGAAAATCAAAAATCAAAATTTTTGTCTTATACTTAGGAAA
>PVKE010033840.1:0-17710 GCA_004027555.1 Craseonycteris thonglongyai | reverse complement strand
TGTTTTCTGGCTAATTTACTAAGTAAACATTTGGTCAATGAAGGCTCTTTCTTCTTTGCAAAAAATAATTTGTATTTCCAGAAGTATGGATTGTATGTAGGGGTATGTGGACATACATATGGGAGTGAGTAGAAATAAAGAGTGATCCATATCCCTCTTCACAATTTCAAATGGGGAATAAAAAGACTAACAGTTGAGATTTGACACACCTATCACAAATACAAGAGATTAACAAATGGTACAATCAATTTAGTTATGCCATGCTTATGCATCTTCTATTGTATGACATTGTGATGTTTTCCATTAGATCTGTAGTTTTGGAGAAATTACTTGTCTGTGTTTATTAAACACTCATATTCCAGGATATAATATATTCAGCTTAGTTGTTTAGAAGAATATATTGAAATATATTATGAATAAATTGATGTCCATTTTCACATTTTGCTAATTATCTGTGGTTTGCTAATTATCAGTTTCAAAGTGTTTCCTCAGTCTAAAGCTGTCAAATTATAGACTATGCATTGAGAAAAGAAGCAATGATTAGCTTCTTCATTATGTCACAAATATAATTTATTTTTACTTAATGAAAAGTCCATTCATTCCTAGTTCATTTTGTTTCAATAAACAAATTAGAAAGGGAACAGTAAGTCAATGGGAAAGTAGTCAAAATGAAGACATGTGATTATAACCTGCTTTTTAAAATTCTAAAGTGTTCATGGCTCATGATGTGGGGATAATTTCTGTAAAGCAAGTAAGTCTATAGCTTTTGAAAATCAGGCTCTGTAATTCAGTGTTCAGAGTGTGCTGAGGGGTTGGAGAAGGGCAATGGTTAGATGGGACTCTGTTTTATGTATACCTTTTTCTTTTGATTTGTTTATTATTTCATTTGAATAAAGCATTCTAGGGAGAAGGGGGTTTAAAGCAGTTTATGAGTAAGCTTGCATTTAATCAATAGGGCTTCTGAACCGAAGATGTTCAAGACTTTATAAGAACCTCCAAGAGGGCTAAAACTATATTCTGTGTGTCTTCTGAAAATAGCTATGCAAGGTGCAAGTAAAATGGCAAATAGTGATTAAGGAATTCAATAGTAAGCACGGAAGTTTGTTCTTCAAGTAAGTGCCACGAGTATTGCAATGAGTAAAATGTGGCCTTATGCTTGTTATCTATTGATCTCAAGAACTCTGGTATTTGTCTATGGTTTTCTTTGTGGCCTTATTATATTCAACACTTCTCTGAGCTTTCAGTGTAACCCAGTGATAAAATACTAAGACGCTCACAAATGTAAGACATAACTGATGTTTTGGTAGAATGGGAAGGACAGAGTATTAGGAAGCATGGCTGTGCACAAAATAACCATGTATTCTTGAGTCATTATTTATCTAGGTCTAAAATAATACATTGGACAGCATGATGTTTTAGCTTCCTTCTGGCTTTAACTTTCTTCAGTTTCTAGATAAGCCAGTATGAGGTTAATAGTGATGGGTTTTGAATAACAGTATGTAGAACATCAAATACCATATCTAAACTGCTAAGCTCAATCTCTACCTCTCTTTTGAGAATTTCACTAATGTTGTGTTTTTTTTTCTGTAGATAATAAGCTGAAATAATTTGATACTGAGAAAGGTGAAAGGGTATATTGGAGATTGTTGACTTCTGGACTCACCTGAGATCACCTAAGAGAGAGGAAAGTATAAAACTAAACATTAAATGAAGAAAATGACCAGTGAGAAAAGAAACTTAAAATCTTTGACATTTTCTGTTGTCCAGACTACCTGAGATCAACTGACATTAAACTCATTTCCTTGGGCCAATTAGATCAAAGACACTGGCTGCATAACTCAACATTAGGATGCCTCCTGTCAATGGTTCTTCCACTAGCTTGTCTTTGCTTGTGCTCTGATGACTGGTCACCTTCAGGCTTAAGGGATCAATAGCAACCTGCTGTACTAGTCCACAGACACTGTATTATCTCTTGTAGTTGCCTACACCCTGCCCATATCTTCATGAAATAACTCCTTTATTCAACTTTTTAAAAATTTCCTTATTTGAGTGTCTCATCTTCCTAGTGATACTGTTATTGGAATAAATGAAATTGAAAATGGATGACTGTTAATCAGGAGGTGTAAATCCTCAAATGAGATATTGATTTGGGTCAGAATCATAGTATGAGACAGAAGTATTATGAGTAGTGAGGTGAATAACAAACCCCAAAGGTGTCTGGTACTAATCCACATACTGTTATCTTATATGGTATAAGAAACTTTGCAGATGTGATTAAGTTAATAATCTTGAAATGGAAAGGTGATCCAGGTGGGCCCAATATAATCACATGAATGCTTATACGAGAGAATTGGGAGAGTTAGAGTTTGAGAATAAGATGTGACAATGCAAGCAGAAGACAGAGTGATGCTGCTGCAGAAAGAGGGCATAAACCAAGCAATACAGAACAATATCTATAAAGCAGAAATGGACTTAAAAGAAATAATGACATCTTCATTTTAGAACTTCTGACCTCCAGAACTGAACAACAATAAATCTGTGTTAGTTTAACATGTTAAGTATGTGATAATTTGTTACAGCAGTAACAGGGAAACAAACACACCAGATAATAGGATCAATAGTCGGTTAGTTTCCATGGATTTATTCACGTATTAAAAAACTTTTTTGACCCAATATAAAAATAAAACAGTGTAATGATCTCTTTTATTGTGATTTAAAAACATCTCCTGGGACCCAGTTTTTCCACCTGCAGTGGGTATTCATTTTTTTTTCCATCTGAACCTCCTTGCTGTACTTTGCAAAATTTAGCATCTTGTGTTCTTGGTTGGGGCAGAGCCTACCTCCTAGTATCAAAGCTGGAAGTCCCAGTTGCTTACCTTTCAAAAATGTCTTGCTGTTGAGCTATAGATCTAAAGACCTAGACTTTGCCAAGTAGCTGCACTATGCCATTCTTCAGAATTAATGACAGAAGCAAAGGGATAGCCTTTGCAAATGGTGTTCCCAACCCAGCAGTGACACTGGAGGTAACTGTAGCCAGATTGTCTCAGTGACAGTAGCAACAGTTTGCTCTTTGCTTGCTGTGCCAGTTCTGCTGTATAGTTTGCCATTTTATTGTTAGTTGTATAGCTTTCAACATAAGTTCCAGACTCTGAGTAATTTGTACAAATTATTTTTGTCCTTCAATTAGCATCAGTTGATTTACTGTTTTATGTTGCTTGAAACTAAAGACATGGTTAATACACTTTCTCATTCTGCCATCTTTATTGTGCCAACTTTGACCTGAGGCAAGCCTTCTTTCTGACCGGATGATAGCTGTTGCAGGAATTGGAGGCCGACACAATAACCCCCAAGGGAGAAGAAATCACCTATACTTACTTTTTTCTCTTAGGAGTGGAGGCTCCTTTATGTCAAACCTCTTAGCAGATTTTTCTCTCATCCCTTCCCTGACCCTATCCACCCTAGAATAGCCTCTGATGGTAGTATATAATGACAATTAATAGCCAGAGGGAGACCACCATGATTATCTTAGATTACTGAGAACCCTATTACATCGCTCTGTGGAGGAGGGTGCATACAGAAAAAAATCAGAGCTTTGCTTAAAAAGAATGGTGGTAAATGTACACTGTATAATATTAATATATCAATATTTGTCAGCCACAAAAAAAGTTTCTGTAAAGAATATATAAGATAGAGTATGTAAACTATGTAAACCTTTTTATATGTACCTGGAATACCTGAAGCATTCAAATTAAAGCTTCCAATACATATAGAAAAATTCCTTGAAAAGATTTGCAGAATATTTTGCAAAATATATTTGAAGCTTCACTCCAGGCCTACTTAAATAAAACATTTAGATATTGAACCTAGTTATTAATATTTTAAAAAACCTCCTCAGGAGAATTTCAATATATTCCTGGTTAAGAATCAGCAAATAGGGGAAGCCAGGATGGCTCAGTGGGTTAAGCGCTCACTTTGCAGCGCCGGGGACTAAGGATCAAGTCCCGGCCCTGGCCCGTGCGGAACCATGTGCTGAACTGGGGGCTCCCCCAGTTCAGTTCTATCTCTGTCTCTGTATCTCTCTCTCTCTGTCTCTGTCAAAATAAATAAATAAATAAATAAATAAATATTAAAAAAAAGAATCAGCAAATAGGAATAATTATAGCATTTTAAATAAGATGGGATAGTGTTTTTAGTGGGGTAAGAACAGAAAGAGTTGAACAACCATTTATTAATTATTATATTATGTTATATTATATTATATTATATTATATTATATTATATTATATTATATTGTAGAGCACTGTTGACAAAGTGAATCCAGAAAAAGCAACTCCATTATACCACATCTTGATAGGAGATTTAGAGCTATTTGACCTGAGGTATTTTATCCTGGGGCCATCTACATAGGTGAAATTTCCCACTATTTCGTTATCTTATGTCATGGGTTAATGTTAAATGGTTGGCAAATATAAATGTCTAATTACTATTGTACACCTGAAGCTAACATAATATTGTATTTCAACTATAACTAAAAACAAATTAAAAAAAAAAGAAGTAAAAGACTAAATGATAAGATATCTGTCCTCATAAAGGGCTGTTGAAATCAGAGATAATAATGGCTAGAGTTGCCCTTAGGCTAGGCTCGTTACCACCACTCTGTGAAAGGTGGGTTGATTTTGTGGTTCTTTTGAGTTCTTCAGAGTTATTGAGTTCAGTGGTTTTTAACTTAACTGGCACCTTTTTAATTGGCTGACACTATTGTTTAGGCTTTCACCTGGAGATTTTAGTACAGGTGACTGATACGGAAAATGCAGTACTGACTAGAAAAAAAAGCATTTAACCTTGTTTGTTTTGGATGTGGATAGCTCTGTACTTACTGATGATTATTCAGTAAGTAAAAGTTAATGAGGTGATTCAAATTAGTTGCACATTTAGTGAAAAACACAGTAAGATGAAAATAGATACAATGATAAAAGCAATCATCACATCAAAGGATCTCAAGTTTTAGGAGTTTTAGAGTATTCAGGACATTAGTCAGGCTGTGGGTTATTGTGTTAGATGTTTACAGGAAACTGATAATGCAAACCTGACTGGTTCTATTAAGACATTTCATCAAATTAAAAATGAAGAAAGATAAGGTGATTGTTTGAGAAGTAAGAGGACGATGTTTTTGTTTTTTTTTAAGATATCAGAAGCTTAAGGATGTTTAAGGGCTCCAGACAAGGATTTGGTAGAAAATTACAGATGGCAGATGCAGAATTTTAAAGAAATTATAGTTTAGGTGCTGGAACTGAATGGAGGAGCAAGGGTAGAGAGTACATGTGTAGGGAGAAGTTGGGAGCAACAGAACATCTTTGTTCTTAAGTTCACTGAGTATAAATGCTCTTATTTTTTTATTATTTTTTTTTTTGTGATGTAAAGCTGTGAGTGTTTATATGGTTAGTATGTATTTTCTCTGTGTGTTAGCATGAGTGATAATTTGCTGAGACTAAGTGAAAAGATAGGAAAACTTGCAATTTCAAGACACTGGAGAGTTTGAAATATCTTTAGGATGATGGGAAAATGTTACTTAAAGAAAAATGGTTCAATTTAAAGGCAATGTTGAGGGCTCAGGTGAGCTGATGACCACAAATTTATAGTGAAATAAATCTGTCCCATAATCTCTTCTGTGGTTTCTTTCAGGAGTAGTCAGGTTCTTGGGAGTAGGCAACAAAAGACACATATTTGGGTTAATGCAAGTTTGGCTTTTCACTAGACAGGTTTGAGGAAAGAATAAGAGGTCAAGTTGAAATGGTGGCATGTAAGCAGGATAAGGAAGGGAGTAAAAAGTGGAGCAGAGAGAAGAACAAAAAGAAAGAGGAATTACTGATGTGATTCAAGGAGAGAAGTAGCTGTGAAGGAAGAAATGGGGAAACTGGTTGGAGAGTGAAATACTTGAATCCATGATTTTATAGGTGATAACAAGGTTCATGGTATGCTTATGGGAATGAGTGGCTGAGGTGTCACTGAAAATGAGGCGGTTGAGAAACCAAGTGGTCATGGTGTTAAAGTCTACCAGATAACCTTAGAATTGGAACAAAAATGAGAATTGCAAGATAAGACCTAACTGAAAACATTTTAGTAAATGAGAGTAAAGGTCTAGGACAGTGGTTGGCAAACTGCGGCTCGCTGTGGCTCTTTGACTCCTTGGAGATGGATAAGTAACATGAGGAGGGATAGAACATGCGATAATTGAAAAATATATGAGCCTCCAAGGAGCAGCTTTAATAAAAGTAATAGTCTAGAAATGAAAATAAGGAACATGGATGGTTCTGAATCTGCTGGGCCTAAAGGTAACAGGGATATGTGAGAATCAACAGCCTCACATTAATGATTACAGGGGGAAAATATTTCTTTCATGGAGTGTCAGGTTTTATTTCAAATAAGGATGGTGTCTGTCCTTTATTCTCCCCTCTCTGTCCTGTCTGAGGCAATTATATCCATCCCCATTGTTTCAATTATAATGTAAATGGTGACTCCTCTATTAGATCTCTAGCTCAGGACTATTTTTGAGCTCCCTCTAGGCATGTGTAATGTACTGATTACTGAACAGCTCCAGCTGATGTCCCATATGCATCTCAAACCCAATATTCCCAAAGCTTAACTCATTCCTGGCTTTTCTGTCCTTCACTGTTCTATATGTAAATGTCATACCATCAATTTAGTTGCCTATATCTGAATCCACAACAAAACCCTTGGTGTCTCTTTCACCTCTACTCACCAGTCTTCCATCAAGTCTTGACAATTTTATTCCTGAGTCTATTTAATCTCACTGTTACTACTTTTAATATATTTTTTTTTCTGAATTAGTTGAGAAATTAAGTTACTTAATTGCTTAAGATCAGCCTTCTCACTGATCTCTGCATCTAGATTTTTTTCCCAAATCATTCCCCACACTATGACCAGAGTGATATTCCAAAAGACAACTCTGGTCATGTTACTACCCTGCTTAAAACTATGAGTATGTGTAGCTCCCCATTGTCCTTATGATAAAGTCTAAACCAGCACTTTCCAGTAGCAATATGGAAGTCACGTTTAATTTAAAATTTCTAGTGACTACGTTAATAAATTAAAAAGAAAGAGGTATAATTAGTTTTAATAATAAATGTTATTTAACCCAGTTTTATGTCTAAATGTTACCATTTTCATACATAATCAATACAAAAAATGGAGATATTTTATATTGTTTTTTGTACTGTCTTCAAAATGTAGTATGCATTTTATACATGCAACTTTTATCAGTTTAGACTAACCATGTTTCAAGAACTCAATAGCCACTGATGGTTACAGACTACCATACTGGATAGTGCATGCCTTATTCTTTAAGCCAACATATCAACTCTTACCTTACTTGGCTCCAAAATCATTGCCTATTCCATTTTTCTCATATTCTTTGTTCCAACCATATTACACTATAGACTCTCAAAACTCTGGGTTTTGTACTTATGGTTCCCTATCTGGAATATAACTCCTCTACCTTATCAGGGTGTTTTACTTAGGTTACCCAGAAGATTAGTCTCAAGCAAAGGCTAGTGAACTACTCCTTTACTAGAGAGCCTAACATCAGGGAGCAGGAGTGAGAGACAAGGAAGATAAAGCAGAGAAGAAAGTGGGAGAGCCAAACAAAGGTGTGGAATGGAGTCTCTGTTTAGGGAACTTGCTGGGTCGTGATGGCCAGCCATCTGAGAAGCTAATTCCTCCCAGGACAGTCCATAGGGTTGGGGAGGAAGAAGGCTTTATCCACAGTTCTTCCTATTTCACTGGTCAAAGCTTCTCCTCATATGCTAGTAAATCCTCCACACTTTAGGTTGCCAATATATAGCAAGTGGGTTCTAAGAGATCAGCAGGTACATCCCAGTGTAGGACTTAAGAGGCATGCAGAGCTGAGCTGAGGTGAGGCAGTTTGAGGTTGTAACTGGATGAAATTGGTCGGAGACCACCAGGAGATGGGAAGGTCCATGGCATCTGGAACAAAAGCTGGGTGAGACTGAGAACAACCGAGGTTGAGCGTAAGAGGGTCTAATATGTTGAGTAGCCTCTACTTTTCCCATAAGGATCAGCTCACGTGTAACTTCTTCGGAGAAGCTTTCCCTGATCCTAAAACAAAATGAGATTCTTCCTTACGTTCTCAAGGTCTCCAACAGTTAACTTTTCTGTAGTGAAACTCATCAAATTTTATTAATAAGACCTGTAGTATTAATGACTCGACTGCCCTGTAAAATTGTATGTCCTCTGAGATCAGGTTCGTGCCTGTCTCTCACCATGAGATTCCCCTCTCAGTTTGGCCTTGCCATGCTTTTCACAGCTCTCTCCTTGATACAGTGTAGGTACTCAATAAACATTTGTTGCGTAAATGAAAGCTTGAGTTAGTAAAACGTGACATTGTGTTTTTTTCAGAACATCTTTATCAGAGTACTTTCAGAATATTAACTGATTACTACATGTTAGTTTGTCTTGTTAAGCTTTCATAGGCTGTCAGGCTCCCACCTAGAATAATGACACAGGTTTGGGAATGCTCGCTCTGACCAATGAGGCTCTGTGTTCTCTTAGGGTCATGTGTTTTGTGAAGTAGATTTGTCAGGTTAGTGGTTCAAATGAGAGCTCTTTTTTCACCACTGCTCTTTAGTAATTGTGATGAGAGACAGCTCCTGAGTTGTTTCAGCATTCATATCTAAAACAAACAAACAAACAAAAAACCAAAAAACTTCAAAGCTAATAGGAGACCTCAAAGCTGCAGAACAGCAGGTCCGTGGGACAGCACTTTCAGTCTTGTGGTTAAGCTGTGTCTTCAATGAGAAAAGTCCCCACTATTGCCTTGTGCCTGGGAGGAGCACTGGGTAAAGCGGATGTCACAAAGGGAAGTAACGTAGTTCATTTTGAGCTTTTTATGTGCCGTCTTCAGCCCATTTATGTCATGAGACAGTCATGCTGCTTGCTAATGCTGTTTCCTCCCACTCACCCATCACTGAGTGATGTCCTCACTGCCAACTCATACATTTCACCTAATTGTGATGCTATTAAATATTTAGTATCTTTCTGAGAACCAATTAAGCTATTGGGAGAAACAAAACAGAACTGCCCTATACCCAAGGAGTCATTGAGCTAGAATTTTTATGACAAAGGAAGGAACTGGAAATTGGGTATAATATTGAGTCTTTAAGTACGTATAGAAGTGATTCAAATCTAAAATTGTATTAAGTGATTCACCTTATCCTGGAGAGGACTGACACATGAAAAAGTCACTTGTTTATATTGGTAGCATTTATTTACTCAGCAAGAAGGTTGCGTATTCTTTAGATATTTTGAATCTTAAAACAAACAAATGAAAAACTTATTGAAACTAACAATAATAAGCAAAAGTACTGTATGTACTCTAACACTGCAGAAAACTGGAAGATTATGAAATGATAGTCACTCACTACTTTATGGATGAAAAGAGAAAAAAAAAACAGTACTCACAAAAATAAACTGTAGACTATAGTTGTAGAAAATTTTATCAGCACATGTTAAATTACTGAGCAGGAAAAGTTGTTTTTGCTGGATCATCAGACCTGCAAGTTCTAACTACAACATACTGAATAAATATGTCCTCTCAGACACATTCATTTAGCAGGTGTTCAATAAATATTATTGTCTGACTTATTGGCCTGATGATCTGGTTTTAAAAATAGCCTGAAAAGATAATGAATTTCAGTTCTTAACAAGTGTTTTTATCTGGAATATTTTCGTGTGATCCTAAAACAGCCTTTATAGTAGAACTTCTTTCTTGTTCAGGATGTTTTTATGGATTATTAGAGTCTGAAAAGATAATACATCCACATTTTAATATTATTACAGTTGTCTCTCACTCAAAAATCTTTTCTTGATTATAGGTGGAATATTAAACTGAAAAGAACAAGGAAACAAAAACTCATGGACACAGTCAGTAGTTTAGTGGTTACCTGAGGGTAAGGGGGGAGGTGGGTGGAAGAGTCGGGGGATGGGGGAGTAGGAAGGGGGAATCAAATATGTGGTGATAAGAAGAGACTGACTCTGGGTGGTGAGTACATAATGCAATGCATAGACAGTATAATGTAAAATTGTACACCTGGAACCTATGTAATTTTTACCAACCAATGTCACCCCAATAAATTTAACAATTAAAAAAAAATCTCTTCTTGAGAATTCCAAAGGTAAATTTTCCTTTTTCCTTCAGAAGAGAAAAACGTACTTTATTTTCACAATATAGGATATTTATTACACAATAAAATTTGGGATACAAACACATCTTTGGGATTCATAGGAGCCACGTCATCAGCTTTGAGCCTCATATCTGGGTGAAAACAGCAGTTCTGAGGAATGCCAGGATGGCTCAGAGGGTTGAGCATTGGTCTTGAAACCCTGGGGTCTGAGGATCAAATTGTGTCCCCAACCCATGCGGACCCGTATGCTGAACTGGGGTGTGCCCCCAGTTCAGTACTCACAGGGGCGAGCCTCCTATGTGGGAGGCCTGCAGTTAGGCTCCTACCCATTGCCTGGGCCCTGGGCTTGAGAGGCAATGCCTACCATGCGGAGGCCCCTGGCCATTCATGCCCTGCACAGCCCTGCCCCCACCTATGGAATGAAACTATGTAGAAACCTAATGACATACAACTATGGAGACTACTCTGGGTTCTCCCCCTTCTCTCTTTCCGTGTCTCTTTTGTCAAAAACAAAATAAATCTTAAAAAATAAATATCTACCTATGAAGACTTAAGAAGCTTACTTCTGTGCAACAGATACAATGCTGAGATTGAGAATATGTTAGATAAGTAAAGTACCTATTCTGAACACTGTTTAACACATGGTTAGTATTTAATAATAACAAAGTCTAACTGTTATGATTATTATCGGTGATTATTACTTTTTGGTGGGAAAAATAAAGAGCCAAAATGTTCTGCCCTCTGTCGTTAATGTTATGTGGCACTTGATAATTTTAACTCTCCCATTTCCTTTTCACTACGCAAATGCCAGACATGATACTGTCTGCTTTATAAATATGATCTAATGTGATCTTCACAGCGAATATAGGAGCAGGTAGTACCATACACACTGCTTTGTGAGTGAAAGAGCTAAGGCTCACTCATAGTCACGGGGCAAGTAAATAGAAGAGCCTAGACTCCAGAGTGTTTCAAATGTAGAGTTCCTGGGATCTAGCCCTTGAAATTCTATTTCAGTAGTTCTAGGTCTGGTGTCTAGTATATTTTTAACATGTTCTCCTGGGAAATTTTAAAATAGAGGCCACATAAAGCTGGATTAAAGTATGAAAATATTTATGTCGACTTATCTGCTCATTTATTTCTTAATTAAATATTATTGAGGTTTTACTATGCAATCAGCATATGAGGGCAAAATGTAAGTACGCCTTAGGCATTTAAACAATCCTTGCTTGGAGTTCTTAAGCCTGTGATTGTCATGGTGAAAGAAATGTTATTTTAAGCCAGCAACATTCTGTTAGGGCCCAGACAGTTAATAGTGATATCAGTTGTAGCTGCCAGATTCATATTTTCTTTATATCATAGCTAGAGAACTTTTTAAAAGATAAAGAGAACGAAAAGCTATGCTGAAATAACTACAAATAAGGCTCTGATGAGTCTCATCAATTTTTTTTTCTTGTCAATTCTCTGTTGCCTTCAGAAAAACCTAAATCAGACCACCTATCCAGATCTGGCTCAGAAACTGGTTTATTGTATTTAGATCTGAATTTCTCTTCTCACTCAATCTAAAAGTTCCTAATTTCTTATTTCTTGCTTTACGCCAGCCTGTGTAGGGATATAGCATTCTGCAGTTTTTAAGGCCGTTCTTTGTTTCCTTGTTTGCTGAGAGCTGTCTTTGAACATGAACTTGACCCCTTCGAGTCTGAGGCTCCTGCTACCAAATGTTTATTTAAGATTGGCCTTTTTCTTTTCTTTTCTTTTCTTTTTTTTCTCCTACCTCTGCTTTTTGAGCCAAGAGTCTGGTGTATTCCCTTGGGCATACTTCCCACATTCTCTTCTCTGCTGGGATGACTGGAAGGGTCAGGTTCCCTCTATTCGAAGACTTCTCCACCTTGCCACTCTCTGGATTATTCAGTAAATATTCTTGTGTCTGCAGAAAGAGACTAAAGCCCAAAAGACAAGGGATATATGACTACTGTAAAATATAACATCTTTTATAAAATCTTTTTCCATTTCCAGAAAAAAATGTAAGCGAGACTATATAGATTTAAACTAATTTGTCATTTCAGAAAAAGTATGTGTTCTCCAAGAGGAACATTAAATTATCTTAAATTTTACTTTCTTTTTTTCTTATTCAGAGAGTTGTCATTGAGATTCATTGGTCCCTGAATCAATTTGCACATTTCTTTACTTTACATTTTCCCCACTGACTGACATTTTGGAACATGACACAAGATGACAGATGTTTTACCAGCTATCTAGGGATTGTATACTGCTGGTAGAAATTATTAACCTGCAGAAATCAATAGCTTGAGTGTGCCATAAGCATTTAACTTTAAAGCATAGATTTTATAGAAAGGAATTACATGAATTTTACTTCAGATAGAGGAATAATTTACTTTTTATTACTTTATTTTATAAATATGAACTTTATAGTTTTCATTGCCATCTTTTTAACACTTCAAAATACACATTTTATGTACTGCTGACACATTAGCTACAGTCCCAGTCACCTAACACTCTAAAGTATAACAGATCTGAGACAGACAGTAAGCTTTTCTGATCTCTTCAAAATGCTTCACAGTGAAGAATAGGAGTAGGATTAGGAGAATGAAGACAGGCAAATGCTCTCCAGATATTCTTAAGGGGTAAAAATTTTCTGATAAGCTGTTATCTGGACAAATAAATGATTCTAGGTAAGATTCTGGAATTAATGATTAAACAAATGGTTGGAGACAACCAGCCAAGGAAGAAATGCTTCATAGAGGCCAGTCAGTATGTGTTTATTAAGAAAAACATTATCAAACTAATCCTATTTCCATCTTTGGAATTATTAAATCAGTAAGTCAGAGGAATGCGCAAAATAATATATTTGGCCATGTCTTTAAAGAAACCTTTGGGTAAATATGCTGGAAGATTTAGCTGAATGTTAATAATAGGTGAATACTTGAAAAACTATATCCAGAGATTATTATTCTGCATTGTTGTCAATGGGAAGTTTTTATAAAGGCATATTTTAGGATTCAGTTCTTGACCCTATTATATTCATTTTTTTTAATGACTGACAGAGGTGATGTGGTTATAGTTGCAGTGATTAGGGCTATTACTATCAAATTTCACCACTTATTTGAATAATCTGAGAGACCTAGGCAAATTACTAAATCCTTGTAAGCCACAGTTTCCTCATAATTAAGATGGCAATAGTAATAGTGTCTACCTCAATGACTTCTTGTGACAATTAAGCGTGATGAATCATGTGAAACAGTTATTAAAGCACTAACACATGGTAGATGCTAGAAATGCTACCTTTTGTTATTAACTGCATGGATATAGATATTGAATTCCAAGTCATAAACTTATAAATAGAATAAGGTAGATTAAAAAAAAGAGAATAGATACTGCATGACAGGGTCTTGACTGATGGTCGATGATGACCACAATTATACCCTTGCACCCTCTCCTTAAATCCCAGTATTCATGTCATTCTAAAACAGGGAAATGTTTGACAAAGTGGGGTATCATGAGGAATGCATTTAAGACCCTGAATACATATCTCAGAATGCAAATGATCAAGTACTGAGATGTATGTAGGATATATAAAAAAGGACACATAATAGACTTTTAGTTAACCAACACCCATGGGGATTGGTAGGTGCCAAATAAATGTAAGTATACTCTCCATTAACTGGCACTCAAGCAACCAGCACTCTAGAGCAACTGGCAAATGGAGAGTCTACTGTATAAGAAAGATTTGGTAGTTTTAGTTACCAGAAAGCTCAATGTGAGTTAGAAATGTGAAACAGTCACAAATAAACAAACAGTAAGACAACCCTATGCTATATTAACAAAAGCATGTTGCTACCTAGAATTGGAAGTACAAAGGTTACTAGTTATACCACTCTTGAAATGTTTTGTTTCATTGTTGAGCACATTTTAAGTGACAGAGATTATCTGGAGTGTTGAAAGACTAGTGCCTAAAAGGGCAAAAGAACTCAAAACCTTACCACAAAAGTAAGATTTGAAATTATAGGATGGTTAACTTGGACATAAGGAGATATAAGGAAACAAATTAACTGGAGGGCTTAGATTGACTTCTTTTTTTTTTTTTAACCATTAATTTATTGATTCAATGAAAGTTTCATTTAGGTTTTTGTGAATAACTCCTAATACATTTAGTTGAGGGTAATTAGCACATTTGTAGCACATTATTGAATCTATACACAAAAGTATTCATCACCTGTGTAACCCCACCATGACCTCACTTTTCTGAGCCTCTATAGTACTGGGGTGGAGGGTTGTTTTCGTGAACACGTTCATATAGTTTAAAAGTATATGTTATTACTGGGTTTCCTGTCCAAGTGTTTTCCTAGTCTCTCTCATCTAAAGGCACACTGGATTAACTTTTTATGATAGAAGTTTTAAAGTGAGATAGTGCATCTCAAATTGATGAAAACATGTTTGACTCTCGCAATACCAATGAGTTCCTCATTAATACGTGTGTTCATGGAAACCAGGATGGCTCAGTGGGTTAAGCGCTCACTTTTCAGCCCCGGGGTTCGAGGATCAAATGCCATGTGCTAAACTGGGGTGTGGCCCCCAGTTGAGTTCTTGCCGGGGCGAGCTTGCCACCTAGGCAATCCACTGGTACGGCCTTCAGCTCATGGTGGGGTGTGGGGTGCCTCCCACGTGGGAAGCCCCCAATCTGGTTCCCGCCCTACGTCTCCTGCTCACCTGTATGGGATGAAAACATGCTGAAAACTGATGATGTTCACCTATGGAGACTGCTCTAGACTCTCCTCCTTTTCTCTGTCTCTCTGTCTCTGCCTCTCCATCTCTGTCTCTCTCCCTGTCAAAATGATAAAATAAATCTTTAAAAAATATGTGTGTTCAAGTTCACACTAGGTGACCAACTAGATACTAACTACAGAGGAGATTAAAGTTAACTTGGGGTGGTGGAGCATATCACTTATAGTATCTCTTCCAATCATTTCATTCTAAAATATGAGCTATAGGTAATTATATAGTATCTTCTGAGTATTTTTATTCTGACATTTCACACCTTATATTGGAGAAACAGTTTGAAGGTATGGAGGAAAAAAATGTACATTTTGAGCTAAACGTTATTCTAAATGTTATTCCTACTGTGGGAATCTTTGGCTTATAGTCTTCTTCCCATTTTACCTGATTTTAAAAGCATACATATTTATCCATCAGTAATTACACGGGTGAGATTATTCTTGATTGAATATGGCTGATTTTTCAGATTCTTAGGGCAAAGTTTGCATGTTTCATGAATTTTTCCCCCTTAACTAAGAGGTCTAATAGTAATTATGTTAATGATATCATAATTAGATATATTAACTTTTATACATATATTTTCCCATGAAATATCTTATTTAAACATTCTCCCAGATGACCCTTTAGACAGATAATAAAACTGAGACTCAGTGAGGTTAAATGATGAAGTTTCATGGTTAGCAAAGGGCAGAGCCAGGGCCATAACCTCATTCTTCTTACCAGACTTTAATTCTTTTTCTTTATTTGAGTTAATGGTTTTTAATGTCAGCAGTTTTGTCAGTGAGAAAAGACTGTTTCCTTTGGTTTGTAAAAAATTACCTTTTGCTTCCACGGTGTCCTTTTGCTTTATTGTGAAGTATGTTTTTAGTATAAGGCCAGCTTTGAAATGTCATGTACTTCAGATTCAGAAATTGTGCCCTTCTTGAAGGGATGTGATGACGCTTGCCTAAGGAAAAGCAAGCATGCCACTGCTTGGGCTATGGAGGACATGAGATGAGCCAGACAAGGTAGGCTGTATAGGGAGGCTGTTCAGATGTGTGAGTTGTGCCGGGCTTGCTAGGGATGAGGTCCTGATAACCTATTCTTAGGAAACATTTCAAAAATAAGCATCTAGCTTCAGTGGGTTGAGAAGGGCCATTAGTGGTGTGAAGACCAGGATGAAGTGTTGTACCTGGGATAGCTGACAGCAGGCTGTGTGATCTAATCACAGAGACTAAGATACAGTCATATCCTGGGCTATTGCTATGCTCATAGCCAGTGGGACTCAGACAGTGCAGTGGGAGTCAAAAATTGAAGGAAAAGGTCAGACTGGGAACGGAGCTGAAATTTACAATAGTTGAGCCCTTTAGCTCAGAAATGAATTCCCAAGAATATGAGGAGGTTTGGTGTGACAAGTGAAAGCTATGTGACATCAGCAGTAGGACTGGAAGAATGTAAGATCAGGGAGTTGCACAGCTTATGAGAGCTGAAAAATAACAAAGCAGTGTATAAATGTGGCTATTTAAATTTTTCATCTTGTTTCTAGACTTGTATGTGTGTTTTAAAATATTAGTGCTTTTAAGTACTAAGTAATGAAATATTTGCCCTTTTTGGCATTTCAAAAACATCTAAGTTAAAGTTTAAATGGGAAACTATAGGGAAAACGTGGAAAACCCATTAAAACCCACTTGTTTTTATAAAAAAAAATTTTTTCCATTGTAAAAGTAATGCATAAAAATGCTAAAATCTTAAAAGAGGGACTTTTCTTGGTTCAAATAGAGATAAAAATAATACAAAGATTCTCTAACTTATGGCCAAGAAATAATAATAATAAGTAATTTGTTAATATATAAATATAATAAAATATTCTTTAAAATCTTTAAATGTATAGCTGAACATGTAAAATTGAAAGAGAAATATTTAACTGCCAGGAATAAAGGGGGAACTGAAAACCAAAGCTGCATGTTCGAGTATAGGCTGCATCTGCTCTGTTGGGGAGGTCGGGAAAATTCTATAGTGGGCACAGCACAAGGGGCCTTGGGCCTGAAGTAGGCAGGAACCCCAACAATGCCACGTACTCAGGACAACTATTAGGGATCTTCTGTCAGCCAGGATTGTGAGTGAAAAAATACAGTCTCATCTGAAAAATTTGATTTAAACCATAGGATGGTGTTTTGAACATTATTCTCTTCCTGTAAATTGATTCTACCAACCTCACAGAAACATTCAAAAGGCAAATTTAATAAAGTAGAAAACTATCTTAACCTCTCGGCTTCACTTTTCTATGTAAGTATGAATATGTGCACAATATAAAAATAAAAAAATAATGTTTTGTGACCAGTTACAGTGTTCAAAGGCAATATTTGTAGATCTGTTAGATGCATGGTTCTTAAAATCTGAACTCCTAGGGTTCCTTGGCAACATGAGCATGTGTGCATATATTTCTTTGGAGAGGTCATATTTGAGCTATTTTTAATACAGCAAAAAATGGTTCTGTACTTATAATGGTTTAGTCACCCAAGATAAAGTTGCATAGGCTAATAAAGAGAAAAGTTAAAATAAAATATATCAAAACATTGATTCCATAAGAAAATACTTATTGCAAATTATACTTAAAAGGCAAAAGCTTTTAAGTCATGAATTAGATAACATCAGTAATCTATGAAGGCAAACACAGGGCAAATCCTGTTTCCCTTTTCTTTTTTTTTTTTTTTTTTTTT
>PVKE010033839.1:0-17716 GCA_004027555.1 Craseonycteris thonglongyai | reverse complement strand
TCAGCATATGGTTCCGCACGGGCCGGGGCCGGGATTCGATCCCTGGTCCCTGGTGCTGCAAAGTGAGCGCTTAACCCACTGAGCCATCCCGGCTTCCCCTTTATCCACTTCTTTATGACATTATTAGTATTAGTTATTTCTAATTGCACTTTCATTTAGTCAAAATTAACATAAATAAAATAGTTCAGGAAAAAATTATTACATTAGCCATATTGGATACTATTAAGATAAGTAAGAAAGGGGGGGGAATGGTAGTGACCACTAAAAGGAAAAATTTAGGTTTAGGTAAACTCAGACCTCCAATTATAAAAATCACACTTGCTTGAGGATGTGTAAGAACAGGAAATTTTACCAGGATTTAGGTATGATTCATCATGTCTTTAAATATTTGAATATTATACTAATATTACACACAAAATAAGTAATACTTAAAATTCAACTATTAATAACCTTCTTTAAACTGAGTGGCATGTAGAGACTTATATTTGAATGGCCTTGCATTTTTACCTTTCAGAGGACTTTATTATTTCCTTTGGTCACAGTAATCTTTTCTCTTACATGAGTATTTGTTCATACTTCATTTTACTGCCATCTAAATGTAACACATTTGGGTCAGGGTCACATTTCTATTACCTGCTACTAAAGTTATTTCTACCTAACTCCCATTGCTCTTTTAGAAGCACCCCGACTTTTACTATATATCTATTATACTATATCTAACCTAATGAGTCTCCTTCTTAGGGTCAGCACATATTCTTTATTTTATGGATGACCATCAGTGGCAACATAATAGCTTTTTATCCAGAAAAATATACTATGCAATCATATTTAATCAAGTATTTCTTTTCAGCTAGGTTTGAGAATCTAAATAAAACAATCACGTAAAACATCCAATGGCTATAAACTCTTACTCTTTGACAACAGATTTTTATGTTTACTATACATTTTAATTCAGAAAAAGGCAAAGGATTTGAATATATTGTAATTATCAAACCAAAAAACAAAATCAAGCACAAAAAAGTATAGCTCTTATATAAAAAACAAACAAACAAAAAAACGAGACAGTTAAAAGGCAATTTTGTTGTTTTTTTTTGCTTACAGGCCATCCTATAAAAATTAAGATCTGCAAGATCACATGTGGAAAATAACATTTCATAGATTTTGATTACTGTCTTTTTTCAGATTACATAAGAATAAAAAATTTACTCCTCATCAGGTTTTCTGGTATTTCATATATCTTTGTGTTTATATAATTGCAGCAAGTGCTTGATTTATGTGTGTAAAGCCTAAATATGTAAGAATATAAAATTTAGGAAGACAAGCAAGCAATGCTAACAAAAAATTCCGACTTTCGTACCTGACATTAAACATTTTTACAAAATAGAATGAGAAGTGATACTAATATCGGTATAAATAGAGTACTAACCTAGTTTATAAGAATAAGAGGTACCACAAAAAGTTCTTGCAGAGATTCTATTTGATTCTAAGGACTGAACAAAATATAGCTGCATGAAGAAGGGATAAGGCAATTTAGACACAGTACCATGAGTCTCCACAAAACATCATGGTATGTTTAGAAAGCAAATCCTTCCACAGATCTTAGAAGTGTAGCAAAATCTTTAGCTGCTACCACATACTATTCTCATTCTATATTTCTCTATAAATACTCTGACTATTAATCACAAGGCTATCTAGATCTTTAAGTAAAGCAATACAGATAAATTTTCGGCAAATATATTGCAAGTGGAGATCAATTTTATGTCCTCTGGAAGGATCCTTAAGGAAGAAGACATAATTTTTAATCCCTTTTCCTTGAGATAAGTTATATATATATATATATATATATATATATATATATATATATATACACACACACATACATACACACACATATATATATATTTTTTTTTGTGTGTGTGTGTGTGTGAGAGATAAACTAACATTTGGTTTAAAAATCGATTTTGGTGTTTTTGCTACTAGAGCTAAACATTATCTAAAGTGGTACAAGTGTATATAAAGAGTAGTCTAGAGAAATTTTAAGTAAAAATTGTATAGTGAAGGTCCTTATATGTTAACTAAAGAGTTAGAACTGTAACTTTTGAATATGGGATTCTTATAAAGAATGTTGTGGGGAGTGCTGGGATGGGTCAGCAGGTTGAATGCTCATCTTGGAGCCCCGGGGTCTGAAGATCAAATCCTTGCCCCAGCGGCCCTTGCAGACCCATATGCTGAACTGGGATCTGCTTTCAGTTCAGTTCTCACTGGGGTGAGCTTCATATAGGAGGCCCCCAGCCAGGTTCCTGCCCTGCGCAGCCCCGTCCACCTATGAAATGAAACTATGTAGAAAACTAATGTGCAACTATGGAGACTGCTCTGGGCCCTCCCCCTTCTCTCTGCCTCTCTCTCTCTTTCTTTCTCTTTCTCTCTCTCTCTCTCTCTGTCAAGAATGTTGTAAGTGGATTTCAATTTTATCAATGCAATAACAGTAGAATGGGTTGGAATGTAACTGACAGAAAACCCAATTTAAAATCTAGTGGAATAATCTAAATGTATCTAGAAAGTCCCTAGGTCTTTAATTAAATGACTAGCGTCTTTCACCAGGATGGAAAATGAAGAAGAACAATTTTGAGAAACAGCAATGAGGTCAGCTTTTGGGATTTTGAATGTTAAGTATCTATGGAACTTTGAAGAAAAGCTATACAGCTCTTCCTGATTCAAGAAGAATATTCTGATAACTAGTCAACATCCTTTGTATGCAAATATATCAATAGAGGGATTAGAAATCTGATATTTTTGAAATCAAGTCAAGCTAAACCTCTCTCTACAAACCAAATCAAACCAAAACAAAACAAAAGAAAAAACAAACAAAAAGAAAAGAACACATGGAAAATAGTTTAAGTAAATAAATATGTATTCATACCCTCTTATCTTATTAACATACACATTTATAACTTACATTCCCACTGCCTAATTTCACAAAGAAATTAAAAGGAAGGAATCACTGTAATGTGAAATATTGAAGTATTTTTCTGCTTTACCTATAGTACTGTCCTGCATATAAAGTAACCTGTAAGAAAACAAGTGTTTTTTTTATGATGTCATTCTTAAGCCATTTATAACCTTCAGAAATTGTATGAAAGAATATGAAAAGAACATTAAATATGGAAGGAATCCTATGATAGCAGAAATTAATCCAATAATAAACTTTTAAGTTAATGACTCTTAGAATACAATTTAATAATTTAGTAAATGACTCAATTCCTATTCCTATAAACCTTTTGAGATATAAATTTCAATTGAGTATTTCTCTGGAACACTAAAAGTAAAATACATATGCAATTCAATATTAATTTTTTATTCTAAAAGACTTTGTAATAGTCCAATTCACATATCTTCCACTTCTCTGCCATTTATGTTAGTTGAATAAATACAATTTATTTCTTCTCTGATTTGATTGAATGAGTGAGACATAATATGCCTTTGTAATTCCTGTGTTCATTAATAGAACAAGTGCTCTTAGATATATCAAGCATGATATATCTTAATAAGATATATCTATATATGATAAGATATATCTTATACATATCAAGCATGATAGCCAGGAAGAGATTTCTGATAGAGCTCATCGATTTCTAATATTTCAAGTCAGTACACTTTTGATTCGTTAATAGTACCACATTTAAAAAAAAAATGTCGGAGGCTCACTTTTAATGTCCCCAATAGCCTTTGGGGGTAATTAATTCTAAAGGAAAATAAATAATTTCAGAAATAACTATGGTTCAGGGAGAAGGATACTTGTGAAAAGTTTGGCTCTAACAGTGGGTGGAAGGTAAAGGTACTAACCAAAGATTCAGGATAAGGAAATCCTTCAGCAAGGTTCAGTCAGTATAAAGACAGGTAATCAGAACATGAAAACAGGTATGCCTGCATGGTAAAGTTCACTTACACTAGGAAGTAAATATAGTATTCTCCCCTTATCCATGGAGAATGAGTTCTGAGATCCCCAGTGGATGCTTGAAACCACAGATAGTACCAAACCATGTATATAGTATGTATTTTCCCTATATATACATATGTATGATAAGATTTAATTTACAAATTAGGCAATTTCATACATAAAAGATTTGAACTTACTATAGATCTTAGCAACCTCAGCTTATGATTTCTTTCTTTCCCTATTAATTGAGAACTTTCTCCTTTTTACTTAGAGGAAATATTTTATGGCTTCTCTTTGGCATATTCAAATGGTCAGCATTACTAGTCTTGTGCTTTGCGGTCATTAGTGAGTAAAATAAGGGTAACTTAAATACATGCACTGTGATACTGTGATAATCAATCTGAAACCCCAGTCTGCTAATAGGTGGGCAGTATATATAGCATAGGTACAGTGGACAAATGGATATTTCTATGAGGGGTGAGGGGGACAGCACAGGACAGCAAGGGATTTCATCACTACTCAGAACAGGGCAGAAATAAAATATATGAATTGTTTATTTCTAGAATTTTCTGTTCAATATTTTCAGAATGCAGTTGACTACAGATAAGCAAAGCCGTGGATCACTGGACTACTATGTATAAACCTAAATGTCAGAATCTCTACTAGGTTATTGGAATCCCACTCCCATGGCTTATGGCCAACTACCTTTGACTGAAGAGAATGCAAAAGAGAATCTGGGTAAATGGACCATTACTTTTATGAGACACTGGCTTTGTGAAAAATAGGGGCAAATCTTTGAAAGTTCTCAACAATAAAGAAATTCTCTAAGAGAAAAATAGGTAAAAGACAAAGAAGATATGAACAAAAAAGAGCAAAGTTAAGAAAAATCATTCAATGAGAAAGCTAAAGAAAATGACTCCAAGTTAGTGTGTTACTCTAAGAATTCCATGTGATAAATATTTCATCTTATATAAAAGAGAATTGACCTTGGACACTGATTTTTATAATAGCAGAATAAATATATTTTTGTTAAAATTACTACTGATATATTTAAGAGGTTTTCAAAAAAACAATACAGTATTTCTACTGGGTCATGGTAATTTCCTTTAGATATTTTGTTCTGAAACAGATGTGTTCAGTGTGCCTAACCTCATGGAATTATTAGGTATTTTATAAGATTTGCAAGCATATACAAACTGAATATTTCTGCATTTCCAAGACCATTCTTAATTCTGAGGTATTAGAAATTAAATTAACAAATTAAAAATTCTAAATAATCAAATAGTTCTTTGTTTTAATTTGTTTTTCCTAGAAGGTGTTGTTCTTGCCTGGGACACCAAGGGGAAGCAGAGTTTTCAAAAATATTCATTTAGGGGATATTATTTTAAGCTGGTTATTTTTAAGAAACAAAAGACTCAGGAAAAACTACTGACTTTTCTTTTTACTGCCTAATTGAATGCATATAGCGTGCCTGCTCCAGGAAGGGAGCTACCATCATACATATGTATCATTAATATCAACTAGAATGTGACAGACCAGGAGGAACCCAGACTTTTTGTTTAAGGACCTCTCTGTATCTCACTGTTAATGATGACCCTTGTCATTTCTTGGCCTTTTGGCTGAGATCAAATGTAAAGATGGCCCAACTAATATTTCTTTCCCAAACATTTGCTTTTTCATCTCCATTTGAATTGTGTTCCTCCCCTCTAAAGTCCCAAACCATGAGCCCCACCCCCACCCCCACCTTTATCCCCACCTCCTTCTCCTAGTTCAAGAAGGCATATAACTAAAATTGCCCTATTTTTCCGCAGGTCTCATATTCTTAGGGAACCCCAAGATACACCAAGAATTTAGCTATGACAAAGATCATAGGAGTACCAATACTTACAGTCGGGCTTTGAATCCCTGTCCCTAGGTGACATGACCAAGACCAAGCTTAGGTGAAAGAAGAGTTTAACAGACGAATAAATGAATTAGGCACAACTGAGTAAAATTACATTGTGCATCTCAGGCTCACAGAAGTAGAAGCCACAAAGAGGACAGAGAGTAGAGAGGTTCAGATGAATATTTTCTCAGAATTCAAGTGCTTCCAAAGGGTAGCAGGCTGAGTTCTTTCCCAGAAGATGTGACTAAAGTGTAGCAGCTTCCTGAGACCAGCAGGACGAACAATGCAATAGCCTGGGGATTACTGGTAAGTGGAGGATTTTGGTAAAGGTGTCTTCACTGCCTGGAGATAGCCAGTAAAACGGGCTCCAGTGTTACTACCCCAGGGTAATTGATCTGAAGCATATGAATTTCTAGGGATCATTTGCTTGCAAGAAATTCACTGGAGACAATCTCATGCAATTAAGAAATCTGTAATGATCCAAATCAGAGGAAAACGCTTATTTATTGAGCATAGTAATATAGTGGCAATTACATACTGACATTTGAATATCTGAGCAGATTACAAGTATTATATAAATATATTAGTTGTCTGTTGTCTGAAGTAAGAAATATATTCAGATTTCAAGAACCTACTTTGTTTTTCCTCTTGTTTCTATTTTTTTTCTCAAAAGAGTTGGGAAAGCTGGGATGGCTTAGCGGGTTAAGCGCTCGATTTGAAGACCCGGGGACAGAGGATCGAATCCCAGCCCCGGCCCATGCAGACCCACATGCTGAACTGGGGTGTGCCCCCAGTTCAGTTCTTGCCAGGACCTATGTGGAAGGATCCCGGCCCAGTTCCTGCCCTGTGCAGCCACATGTCAACATGTGGAGTGAAACTATATGGAAAACTAATGTCAACTATGGAGACTGCTCTGGGCCCTCCACCTTCTCTCTGTCTCTCTCTGTCTCTGTTTCTCTCTGTCAAAAATCAATAAAATAAATCTTTAAAAATTTAGGAAAAGAAGAAAATAAAGAGTTTAAGTAGATAATAAATGTTAACTACGTTTTCAAAAATTATAATAGTCTGATTTTCTTCAAATGACAAAAAATTCATGTGACTAATTGGCAATACTATTGAGATTCTAGACTAAATATTGGAAATTTTAAGAAAGATATAACTGATGTAAAAGTCATTACTTGATGGTATTTGATTGAAAGTGTATACAAATGGCCTTCTACTTTGACATAAGTACATTGAGTGTTGAATGGTTTACTTAAAATAAACACTTAGGATGACAGGCTCAGAAATGAGACTGCTTCAGAAATTAAGATTAAGACTAAGAAAAGTACCAAAGGTGAGGATTAACGATCAGCTGAAAACAAAGAATAAAGTTTCCCAACTGCAACTGTCCAGAACTGTATAAACAAATGAATAAGAACTAAATTCTAAACAAAAAACATAAAAACAAAACAAAACAAAAGCAAACTTTTAAAAGCACAAAATGTTATTTATCTCCCATGCTTAGGAACATCTTTTGACCTTACATCTGAAAACAATAATAATAACATATTTGAAGTTTAAAGAATATAAAGTGTCAGTTTGAAGGAGCAATATATCTATTTAGGCACACTTCTAACATTTTATTTTATTATAATCACTACTTAAAATAATTTTACAGAACATTCCAAGTGAAATGATCCATGTTCCACCCATATGTACTGAGCAGAAGTACAATGGCATGTCAACACATATGCACACAAATGACACATCTTTCTTGTTTGATTGAACTGATCATTACCTTCTGATTCGTTTCCTTGAATCAAGAACAAGATAATTAATAATGAAAGGAACCAAAATTTTGCCACTCTGAAGCTGTCTTTTTGGGGTACTGATTTTAAGCTGTTTATTAGGAATATTCAGAGAGAACTTTTAACTTTCTCCTCCTTCATGCCAGAGATTCAGAGAAACCTGATTCAGAAAGGAAATCCTAGACTGCTGCCTTAACCTAATTTGAATTAAGTATGGTGCATAAGAGGACATTAGGCAGGCACACCTGTTAGCTAGATACTGTGCCCTGCGCCCATTGTTTCTGTGTTGCCCGGCAAGAATGTGCCTGCCGTGTATGCTCATCTCTTTCTCAACTACCTGTAAATGACCTATTCTCACTTCTGAAATCTCATACCCCTTCTCCTCATTTATTCCTTTGTCTAAAAACATCTAATGTATCCAATGTTACCTCACTGTTTCTGGAATTTTCATGCTGTGTAAATTCCCTGTATGCGCGTATTAAAATTTTCATTTCCCCCTGTTAATCTATCTCCGTTAATTTGATTAGCCCAACGAGAAGAACTTAGAGGTAGGGAAAAAAGTACTACGGTAATTTTTATAGTCCCTCACAATAGTTTGTACTGCTTTTTTCCTTTTCTTTCTTTTTTTTTTTTTATTGAGAAGAAATATAAAACATATAAAATAAAGATATCAGAACCCAAAGTGAGAACTTAATTGTAGCTGAGAGAATTGTAGTGATCTTGGAATGAGCTGAGCATGTAAATGCAACCACTTTAAATGGTGTGGCAAGGCCAAAGCCCATGAGGCTTTTAGAAATATAATTTTCTTCACTTTTTGTTTTGCAACCTTACCTCAGAGACTAGTAAGTTTATATAGCTTATACAACATTACTGGATTTATAAAACTGTTTTCTTATAATCTCAATAATAAATACTTTTACTGACACTATGGGAGACACTTATAGGTTGTTCATGTTTAAACAATTGATTATTTTTTGACATACAAAAATAGATCATAGACCCAGAGCAACTTAACTTTAATAATTCAAATAACATACTTTTTCTTGATCATAGAGATTTCTAGAAATAATATGAGTTTATAGTGAATCAAAATTAAAGCTATATTTTTGGTTAGATTATTTTTTCCTAGGTTTTTTATTACACATAATAACAACACATCAAAAAAAAAAAAAGTCTGTCCCTTTCTGTCTGTTTCTGATTTAATGTAAAATGCTATATGAATCAGAGATGAGGTACAAAAACTACATTAACTCACACCAAACATATAACTTACTGTAATTTATTTAAGAAAAAAAGCACATAAAATGAAGCCTCATTTTTGTAACTGTAGTCTTTCTGTATCATTATTCATCAAGATTTATTTACCAGCTTTTGTGTTATTTGAATATAAGCAGCCATTCTGAGTGTTTCATGTTTTCAGAATTATAAAATCTATTCACCTAGGGTATCAACGTATACTATTAAGAAAAAAAACAAACCAAAAGAAAAACAACAAACCATATTCTTTAAGTATAATACACACTGAGAAAATATTTTTATTAAATTTATAAATAAAATGGGAAACTTCTTGATTAAGCATAAAGAAGTTTGTAAGTAAAATTCTATGAAAGAGTGATGATTTAGAAACACGACGCAAAGTTTAGAAATACAAAATGAGGTCAGGGCAGGTGCCAAATTCCATATCTTACTGTTTCCCATAATGCTAAAGAAAAAAAGTACTGTAAGGAAGTTCTTGCTCACACTTGCTGATTTTATTATATAACACACATACACTGTCTTATAGGTAACCTAGCATAGACTTTTATTTAGAAATATAACTTTGCTTAAATTAACCTGTACACCCACTTAGATCACCCTGAATGTTGTAAGGTTTATGTAACCAGATACTGTAATTTGCTGTTTAACAGGACAAATAGTTAAGCTCTCTTTAGTACCTATGGCATCCCCTCAAGCTGACTATTGCCAGAACTGTTTTTGTTCCTGACTATAGTTTGTTGACCTCCATTTCTTAGAGTATTTACCTTAGAAAGCTTGCATTTGTAAATTCAGTGTTGTAAATGAGTTTTTTCAGTGTTAAGACCAGGATGATTTGCAGGACCAGGGGACTGATTCACTTAAATGACCTGAGGCCATGGATGTGACCTGGGGGACCCTACACTGGCTTCTTTATTAAATATTCTCATTATACCCTCATTATAATACTAAAATATCCTCCTATGGGTGGAGATTTCCTTCCATTATTGAACACACAATGTATGTAATGGCATGTTTTCTAACTGTACACACATAGAAATGTCTCAAGCTATACATGTGCTCATGAAGTTCACTTGTATGTTTACGCATGATTTACATGAATACGAACAAATCTGATCGTTTGTTCTGGGGTATCATTTTCTGAATGTGACTCCCCAACCCCCACACCCCTGTGTCCTTGCCTACTGGCTTGCAATAAACTGTCTTTTCTTGAGGTTGTCTTTTGGCTGACAACTATTGAATAATTGGACCAAGTTCAGACTGGTAACAATTTTCTTTGACTATCATTAATAATGATAATAATAGATAATTACAAAACACTTAGTAAATTAGACATTGTTGTAAGCACTTTAAATAATTCACTTAATCTTAGTAACAACTTCATGTGATGTTATATTCCAAGTACAGATGAGGAAACTGGGCACACGGAATTAAATAATGAAGCAAATTAGAATAAAGGTCATGACTGTAAAACAAATAAACAAATAAAAAACAATTAGAGCTTTAAATCTTTATAAATATAGGATGAATTTGGTCCTTGGATAAGTAGGATGAGTTTTTCCCATTTGTAGAACAGGAAAAGCTGAGGGAGTAATTTTCTAAAATAAAGATGCTGCAGCAGATTCCCTCTGAGGAGTTTATCTTCACATTGACCACACCCTCAGAATACTCTACTGCTAAACTGGTTGCAAACTAATTCTACTAGACTTACCCACAGCTATTATTTGACTCAGAACAAAATGTAAGCCCTTGAGGTATCCATTCTCCATTATATTCTAAGTTTCATACTGCTTCACAATTCCTTTCCCCTAGTCAATCCACTTATCTTTCCAACTTTTCCAAACCTTCCATTATGCATCTAGAAGCTCATCATATGGTAGAAAACCCAAATCCCTTTACATCCTGCAAATGCTCAAGTAACACATTGTCAAAGCAAAATTTGCAATGGAAAAAGAAATTAAAGCGGCCAAAGAACAAGACTATTAAAATATAGGAGATAAGCCAGTACTCAAGTCTGAACTCAACTCCACTGAAACAAGAGATGAGAGGGCTTTTAAGGGCTGAGAGGAAACTGAAAAAGTACTGAAGGGTATTACTAGGAAGTTTCTGTCAATGAGATATGTCAAGCATATGAGTTATCTCTGAGTTTGTAAATGGTTTGCTCTGTGATTAAATCATCTGTGTTTGCTAATTTGCACCTATAGAACAAAGGCTCCTATCCACTTAGAGACTGAAAAAAAGTGGTCCTGTACTTCCTTAATAATTACATTTCAAAAGGATGGCTCTTGGGATTTTGCAAAGATTTACATCTGAAAGGGGCACAGGAAGAATTTACAAATGCAAGCTTTCTAAGGTAAATACTCTAAGAAATGGAGGTCAACAGACTATAGTCAGGAAAAAGCTTATCCAAAGTTTGAACTGACTGAAACACTAAGGCAATCTTGGTTAATACTCTTTCCTTCAGGATCCATTGTCTTAAATGTAATCTGAGTTTTCTTTGAAGACAATTTACTTTTCTGGTGTACACTTATTCTCCCACGTTTGAAAGAAGTTTGTAACAGAAAGTGTGGCAGTATTTCTCATGTGCACACAGTGCTTCATCCTAAATTGTATACTCAGTGAATTCTTTGCAAATCCCTTCAGTTCTCTCTCTGGGCAACTCCCTCATCCCCAGTAATCTGTTCTGAAAACTTGAATCACCTTGGTCACCCTGGACACTGAGCTCATCTCCTCAAATTACTGAGGAATCTTCAAGGCTTTCATTGATTTCCTTTTTGATTCACTATATTCTAAAAATTCTCAAGCCCAGACGTTAGGGCACTAATAGGGAAGAACTTTTTTTTTTTTCTCTCTCTTTCTTTTTAAATAATTTAATTTAATTTTTGTGCTATTTTTTTATCTTCCTTGGAGAGAGGGGGGAGGGATATTTCATTTGGCTCCTGTTAATCCATCTTGACTCAAGATGAATTCTTCATTTATTAAAATGAATTCTTCATTTTTTGTGTTTTGTTTTTTTTTTTGTATTCATAAGATACATCCAGGTACACTGTGCTAAGACATTATGAATAAGGCAAAACATACTAAAAATAATTGTTAAAAATAGCTGCAGGAAACATTATGTTTTTAAATATTACTTAATTTTATATATTAATGGTATAGATCTCCTTCCACCCTCCCACACAAACAAAAACAAAAACAAAAAAACACCAAAGCATTATTTACAATGTTCTATATATTTGCCTTCTAATTACCTTACTCATGATGATTTCATGTACTCATTAGCATGTGGTCAAGACTGATCATAGTAGAAGTAAATTGAAGTATTAGGATGACTTTATATATAGCATAAAATATAAATATATATTTTGAATGACTTTTTATTAGAGCAAAGCCTTCAATATTTTTTATTCTATAGTGTGGTTGATAAAAAGCTTATACGAGGACATCTCTGAAATTTTTACACAAGTTGACTGTATATATTATGCTAGTATTAACGGCATCCGGGCTGCTGGATCTGACGGCCCAACTACAGGAGATCAAATTCTCACAGAGACTGTCCCATACATAGTAATGGTTGCTTCACAAACATTAAATACAGTATGTATACACATATATGTTTTCCAAACTCTGTCTCCTGAGAGAGCCTAGTAGCAATGACACCCTTGTAGCAGCAAGCATACCCAACACCTAAATACTGGTTACTAATATTATTCTCAAATGAAGGGAACCAAGGCCCTTTGAAGAAATGACTGATTCTAGAACTTGGGCAAGGAATACACAAGATAAACTTGGAGTACCTTGCAGTGTCAGAAAATAAGGCAGTGTTACGGTAACAACCACTACCACCTCTATCAAAGGAGGCAATTGAAAGAGCTTCCAATGGTCAAACCTGGAACAACTTGAGTAAAAATATAAAATGCTGAATTATAATAAAAGAATAAAATGAATATCTATCCTGATATAAATTACTGAATAAATAAATAACTGGATAATAGACAATACTCCATGCAAAAGACTCTCAAATAATTTCTACAGATACTGCTTCCTTAAGTAAGTGGAACTGGAGTCCTCTTGAAGTTCAATGTGTCCTTCAAGCTACTGGATCAGCAGCAAGGGAACAGCAACTCTACATTCCACCAAATGCAAGGCCATATAAGACCTAAATGAAAATAAAGTCAGGAGAGGAGCTATTTACTGAAATACAACAAGATTATATCCCTTGCAAATATCATATCTATCCAAAATACCAACATCATCATCAAAACTGGGAGACACAGCTGAAGCTAGAAGTTAATGTGGAAAAAACAAATGGTATTACGGCCAGACCCTGTTCCATAAGATGGTATCTTTACTGTGATGTTTCACATAGTGCCATCTGAGTGATTGAACATTAGTGTGATTCAGGCTTCACTGTCTACACTGAATCTTGGACAATTAAGTGAAAGACATATCATACAAGGACAAAGTGTCACTACTCTATAACTCAACTTGTATTTTGACTTGAACTTATAGTTTGTTGCCTACATAAAGCACTCATAAGTTCAAAAAGTTAGCATTAATGAAATTTCTAAAGCAGAGAATAAATAAATGGAAATACAAATTTATTTATACTACATCACTCTGAAAACACCAACAAGATTGAAGGTACAATGGGTAGTAGTAGATCTTTTTTCCAAATCACGCTCAGCTCATGAGGGGCCATAAACAAAGTTGTTCCAGCTCATGTTGACAAATACAAATTCGAGAATTCCTTACGTCTCCTTATAAATACATCAACAGTATTTATTTGGTTTCAAAACGAAATATATATCATATTTCAAATTTCAATTTTTATTGAAATTTCAAGCAACATACAGAGCAATGGTATGCAATGTATAATTACCAAATCCTATTCCCTGTGCTCTCACACTGACCCCTTTCTTGACTTTTTAAGGGTTCAGAACTTATTTGATATGCACATGAATTTATGTCTTCCAATTTCTATCTCCTTCTACCTTGTATTTAGTTTCTATCACTCTCCCACAAGTTCCAGCACATTTAATGTGGAATAGATACTCTATCTCCTCTGGAAAAAAAAGAGTGAGAAAAACTGTCACGTAATGCAGGGAAAGATCATCTAATCTTTTCCAAGTTGTACAAATATTATTAGAAGCTAAAAAGGCAGCAATTGTTCTAACTCATATCTAGTGTTGACTGGCCACTCACTCATAAGATAGATATTTAAAATGTACATTGAAAAGATAAGGGGGCAAATAAGAAATGTTTATTGAATTGCGTTCAAGATGCCATTGCATGCAAGGGGAAAAAAAAAAAAAAAAAAGCAGAAAGAGAAAGAGAAACAACCAAGAATGTATTAGTTAAGAATGCTGTTATGCCAAATAATATTATGATTCAATCTAAGTGTTCCTTTGATACTCTGAGTTTTTATTATTGTGTTCTTTCTAAGTGCCAGTAGTTGTCAAGAATAGGAAATGGTTTAATCACTGTTTTTCATTATTAATAAATGACTTTGTTAAGACCTACTTTCTGATTCCATGCCCTTGCTCCCTGAGCATTACATTGCTATGAAAATATAAGTGATCAGTATTTTATTAGAGTGCTTCCAAAAATTATGATGTTGCCACATATGAATTTCTTCCATAATGAATGAGTTTTCTCATCTTAAAGGGAAGATATTAATTCACAACTTATTTCTCCCTAAGCCCAAGCAGTGTATGCTAGGACTAATGTGCTTATTGATTTAAATTCCATTACCTGCTTACTACGAAATAGTAAATAGTCTTGGCATTGTTTTTGAAATTCTGATGAAAGAGAGAATAATGTAAACATGGAAAATAAACTATTGAACTGCTGAAGTAAATTTTAATGTATTCTTAATTAAAAAGACGAATGAGAAGGTGTGAATACGTGGCTTCTACAGACTTGTGCTCATGAGCATGTGTATATAAAAGAGAATGTCAATACTTCATCATAACTATTTTATAGGAGCTGGAAAAGTCCAACATGTGTATATCAGAGACAATGCCATTGCTTAAAGTATATTGTGTTTAGGAGGGAGAAAATATATCTTTATAACAGAGTTCACAGGAAAAACAACTGTAGGATTAGAAAGCAATTCTTAGCAAAAGACACAGGATAAGCAATTTTTAATCACTGTTATATAAAGAAAAAAACAACTTTGAGGATACCTGTTATATAGAAAAAACAAACAAACAAAAACCAAAAACAATAACACTGAGGGTGTCCAAAAGCTTTGTAAAATATAAATAATTACATACAAGTGCTGTCCAGAAAATATCTAGCCACGTAAACGTTCTTGTTTTATTGACAATGGATGGATTTTTCCCAAATAGCCCTCATATTTATGAGGTACAGATATTAGTTCCAAATTAGTTCCAGGCTATAAATCTCACTGTGATTTCAGTTGTTTCCACCTATCACCAACATAATCCATGCTCAAAATTTCTAAATGTCATTTTTTATGACCTGTGTTAACTTTCCCCCTTCTTTTTATTTTCCTATTACTATTATTTAATTATTATTATTATTTTAAATGAAGAGCTTGAAGAGAATTCAATCTCCATTATAATTTGGAAGATTCAACAAACCATATTTAGTCTCTAATTCCAAGTAACCAATAATTCTCCTTGGAAACCTTGGGTAGTCTACATGATAGCAACCAAATGTGTCAGTTAGAAATCTCATCTCACAGCTCTTGAACAGATGGGTTGTAAATCCATACCACTTTGAAGCGTCTTGACAAGACAATCTAATTTAGCTGTTAAGAAAATAGTGTCCATGTCTGAGCATGCCTCTTATTTTTCTTCAAAAACTCAGTGTTTTTAAATTAGCCCAAATGTTTGAAAAATGTACGCTATTAAGATTCACCTTTTGTGTGTTTTCCATTGCTGAAGTTACCATAAAGTTACCAGAAATCTGTCTGTTTAAAGGAATATGAATCTAATATTTCACAACATCTGTGATCAAGAGTTTAACACATTTAATCTGGATTCCCTCAGTTCAGAGTCTAACCAGGCGGAAATAAAGGTGTCAGCTGACTATATCCTCAACTAAAAGATCATCTAGGAAAAGACTCAGTTCCCAGCAGCTTCAGGTAGAACTAACTTCCTTGTGGTGATAGGAGGTTCTATTGTTTTGCTAGATGCTGACCAGGGATCACACTTAGCTCTTACATGAAATTCTAAAGTCCTTGGCATGTAGCCTCTTCTATCTCAGGAACAGAAAAGCTTCCTCTCCTACTTCAAAATTCTGACTTTTCCTCTGTGACCAGAAGTTTCTGCTTCTAAAGGCTTGTGTGATTAGGTAAGGTCCACCAGATAAACTCCATAGTCAGAGTTCTCATAAATAAATAAACAGACAAACAAAACAATAGTCGTGTGTGTGGTGATTTATGATGAGAAATTGGCTCATGAGACTATGGAGGAAGTTAGTAGCATGATTTTAGATGGAGTCTGAAGGCCTGAGAACCACGAGAGCTCTAAGTATAAATACAGCTCAAGGGCAAAAAGATCAATGCCAGTTCAAACTGGAAGAGACAAGCAAAAGGGTATGATTTCTTCCTCTGCCTTTTGGTTCTAATCATGATTGGATGATGTCCACCCACACTGAGAAGGGTAATCTACTTAAATAAATGCACTGATTCAAATGTTAATCTCAATCAAACACCCTCACAGACATATCTCACCAAATATTTAATCTGGGCATTTCTTGACTCAGTCAAGTTGACACAAAAATTTAACCATTAAAAGCTTTCTATCTAAAGGTCAAGTACGCCATATAATCTAATCTAATCATGGGAGTAAAATCTATAATATTCTTAGTTCCAGTGATTATATAAGGCACGTAAAGCAGAGGTGAAAAACACTGGGGAGCATTTTAGGATTCTACCTACAACAAGTGTGGATCAATTATCTCTGTGAAGAGGAGTCTGGCTTTAATCCATTTTAATTACTTCACTCCATGGAAGAGTAACTCAAAATAAAAAAAAGAAGCAAAATAGTATCTACAAAACTGACAAAGCAATCAATAATACCAGTGCAATTTGTCCAGCATTTTTCACTCTGCACATGAATGTGAACACACGTGACACATCTTAGGCACACTGATATTTTTAAGTTGAGTCCAATTTTGTATTGATGCAGATTCTTCATACACATTATCATAACAATGTAAAACTGGAAAATAAAATAGATTCAACATTTATCTAGTTTTCATTGGAAAGTTATTTAATTTTTGCTATGTGAGAAGTTACTTCGTTTCTAAGTAAGTATTAATAGGACAATATCTCTTTACTAAAAATCTTGGCTTTGGATTTCAGATTGTACCTAGCTCAATTGCATCTAGATTACGACCAGGGGTTTCCAAACTTTTGTCTTTCCTGGGCCATACTGGAAGAAGAATTGTGGGACACACAATAAATATACTAAAACTGGTTGATGAGCTAACAAATAAATCATAAAAAATCTCACAATGTTTTAAGAAAGTTTATGATTTGTATTGGACCACATTCAAAGCCATCCTAGGGTGCATGTGACCCATGGGCCACAAGCCGGACAAGCTTAACCTAGGCCAAGATTGATATCTGCTTAAAGCCATGACCAGAGAAAGAGATAAACTAAGATACAGAGTACACTGAAAAAGCACAAAGAGGAAAGAACTGCAATTATATAGCTTTAAAAGTTACTTCAGAATATGATCTTTGGGAATCTTCAACGATTCCTCACAGAAAACTGAAGGAAGAGCATGTATGTGGGCATAAAATTTTCTTTTTTTCCTTTCAATTTCTTTTAGGTCAGTACTTCCTGGTTCCTCATTTTATCATGTCTCATT